>QJSC01028220.1:473266-613307 GCA_003697955.1 Calidris pygmaea | reverse complement strand
TGTTCAGCCCACCATAAAGGCAGTTGTGCCCAGTGGCGCTGGGGAGGCTGATGCTGTCACTTCAGCGCCCTGCCTGGCTTTGGGCTTGCTCCCGATTCCTCCTCCTGGGTACAGTGCTGAAAGCTCCAGGGAAATCCCTGCTTCACGGGAAATTCCTCTTTGCCACTTGAGCAAGGCTTTGCTTTTTGTGCTTCCTGGAGAACTTCATACTTCATTCAGTGACTGGTTAAAGGCAGACAGACCTGCTGTCAACTTTGTGCACGTGGCATGTGTTTTGTTGTAAGGGGTAAGAACACTCTTCTACTGTAGGTCCTGAAAGAGAAAAGCCTCTTGGATGAAGAAGCACAGAGAGGTTCCATGGGGCAGAACCTCCAGTGCTGTGTCGGCACCTCGCAGCATCCCTGTGTGTCTCCGGCGCTTGTGCCGCCGATCCGAGAGCACTGAGCACGAGTGTGTTATTTAACGTTGGATATTTTTCATAACAAATAGTTCTCTGGGTTTTTAATTTTTATATGTTTAACCACATTTTTATTTTATTTTCCTGCAGCGGCGTTAGGTGCGCTGTTGCCCTCCCGTGCAGCGACGGGGCTCTGCGGGAAGCTCCCGGGGTGTAGGGCAGAGGATGCCATGGGGAGCTGGAGGCAGGTTCCCAATGAGTCCCGCACCTGCTGAGAAATTTATTGCTACCAAGTAGTTGTTACAAATATTACTGTTTTGCTGCAAATTTAAAATTACAGTTTAAAGTAACCAGAAATCAAATTCTCAGCATGTTTGAGACAGTAGGAACGAACCAACTGTATCATCTTCCAGAAACATGGATCTTTGTCAGACTTTAAGATGTTTTAAACTCAATGTATTATGTTCAGTGGACTTCTTGAGAGGTCTCACCCCTTCTTCCGGAGGTCTAACCACACCCTCGGCTTCATAAAGCTGGTGTTTAAAGGAGGAATCGCTGTTTTCAGCAATTGTTTGTTTGGCCTTATAAATTCCAGTTGGTCTGAAACTTCTCAATCAAAATTCAAGTTGTAAAGCAACTCTCTGCACTGAAGTCTGAAATGAACGTAAGTAATTTTCTTCTGAGATGTTTACTATGAAGAGAACAGCTTGTTGCTATAGAATCAAAAATAAGTTTTTCAGATTTGCTTTCTGAATGGCTTTAGCTTTTGCACTTAAAACCGTGGAATGAATTATATTTGAAAATGGAATACACTGCAGGAGCAATGAATCTAAACTAGCGTTTTTTAGAAATGAATAGGTATTGTATGAATGCATAGATGAGGTCAATGTCTCTGTCTGTCACTGTAATTGCTGCACATCGTTACCTCTCCCCGGTGACACAATTGTTTCAGTGTCCCTTGTGACACCCGGCAGGAAAATGCGTGGGTCTTCTTGGAGCCCCGGTACCGTCCTGGCGGCAGGCTCTGGTGAGGAGGGGGCTGTGGGGCGCTGGGGGTGGGCTGGAGGGGCTAGTGCCGAGCTGGCTCGGCTGCAGAGCAAGCCAGCCCCATGGCTCATGGGGAGCAGCTGAGGGCCTGGCCCGGCAGCAACAGGCACGGTGGGGAGAGCTATTTCTGCTGGAGATATCACAACCTGAGACCCAGACAGCTTGTGTGATGTTCCTTGGTGGTATTCACCAAGCTTTTCTTTAAACCTCAATATTAATACGCTAAAACAAGTACTCTTGCTAAATTGTAGTCTGGGTAATTATGTTCTGCTTAGGTGCCTTTCCATCGGTATAGATTTATTCTGCATTTCTTACCCTAATTTGTTGTACTGCATGAGGTCTTGGAGCAGACACCGAGTGTTCAGCCTATCTTGAGCAACATCATCTGACTGGGATGCGAGGTAGATTGGGATTCTTCTCCTGTAAGGAGCTGCTGGACAGAAATGTAAGGTTTCGCTGTAAGAAAACTCATCAAAAATTTTGACAAAGGACCATTTTTCCTCCTCTGATGCTCTGAAAACTCAGTGCAACAGATGGCCCCGTGCTCAGTGATTTCTACTCTTAGCTTTGATGCTGCTTACGTATATAATCTTTAATACCTAAAGAAAATAAAAATCCATGTCTTTCTGGGCTGAGATAAGATGCAGAAGCAGGAGTGAAGTGTGCTGGTAAATGAGTTATTGGTGCGCCCGCTGACCCTAAAAGCATCATCACTTACATCTTCAAAATAGAAATCACAGTAAGAAAAGAGCTGAATACTTGAGGGAATACTAAAAAAGGAGCTGTCTTGGTGATCAATGGACTCTGCCAGCTTTGGCAGAGCTCTTCAGAAACTTAATAGTTTAACAAAGCATCTTAAAGGAACTTCTTTCATAAGAATCTTTTATATCTACTTCGTAATAAATGAGCGAGTGGTTCATGAAACAAATACGGCCGCCTACTGCAGACTCATTTTTCTGGCCCCGTATTTTTTGAAGAGGTGTGAGTTGTCTGAGTAGGGGTTAGACGTGTGGCATAGCATCCATTTCACGCTGGCTTTGGATATGCAGGGGCTCTTCTCCCTGGTTTTGCTACGAGAGAGTGGAGTTTATAACATTTGTCTGGTTCTGCAGAGATAATGGGATTTTTTTGCCAGTTCCCAACCTCAGTGCAGCGTGGCCCTGCTGCAGTCGTTGGCTTCCTTGTTGTTCCTCTTCACTTGGGAGAGGGGAGCAGGCACCAAGGGCTCTGCATGACCACGCTCATCGCTCAGCTCACTGCCCGGTCTGGCGCTGGTGGGAGGAATCCTGTCCCCAGAGATGATGGGAACAGCCTGGCTCAGCACTGGGGCTGGGAAAGTCTCAGAGAGGCAGGTCCCATGCTGTCTTTATTACAGTTGTCAGGCAGAAGTGCGTAATGGAGGAGAACTGAAATAAAATGACATTCTCTGGGTGGATTTTGACTTTATGGATTCTGCTCCTGATGCTGGTAAGTGTTTCCAACCGTAAGTGTCGCTTTCCCATTAGTGTAATTATCTCATACTGGTAGAGCTACAAACAAGTCAAATAACCCAGTGTAATTAAAGCGCTGATGAGACCTGAATTTGTGGCTCTCTCTCTACAGCGTTATGTTCTTATTCAGATTAAAACCTTTAGGCCGATTGACTGAAATTCAGAAGGAGCTTAGTGCTGCTGTGCAAGATGTCAGGGACACAGCGGTCCCTCTGAGGACAGAAGCTGCCGAGGAGCCTCAAAGCCGGGCAGCTGCAGCCCTGGCATCCGTGGGCAATGCCAGCTCGTGCTCAGCTTCCTGCTTTTGTTGATTTATTTGTTTTATCAGAGGGCAGGAACTTGAATTGAGAAGGAGCAAGCTGGATTTTGACAGGCATGGGAAGACTTTTGGTGGGTGATGAGCTCCGATGGGGGCTTGGGTGCACTTTAGGCCCTTGTGGGTACCACCGAATTTCCCCCGTGGAAGGTCCCTCATCTCATATGGTCCCCAGTGTCTCTGCAGAGTGCTCCAGTGCTGTGTTTAAAGGTGGGGGTACGAAGCACTGTTCAGAAAGATGGGGTGCCCCACCATGCAGTACCCCATGCAGGCGAGGCTCATCTGGGGGTGAGGTCTATCTGGGCAGAGACGGATGGACTGATGCCCGGACCGAGAGGCGCTGAGGGAATTGCCCTGCCACTCCAAGGGCTGTATTCACAAAGGACGTAGCACTGACAGGTATTTTCCCCTTCCTTGTTCTGTTCATGTCTTTTGGCCCTTACTTTTGTGTATGGCTGAGCTGGGGTTTAATTTCTTTCCTTGGCTGCCTCTGGCCTCCCGCTCTGACCGGTGTGGAGTTGGTTGGAAACCAGATGGTCAGAGGCTGGAGCCCCTCTGCTGTGAGGACAGGCTGAGAGAGTTGGGGGGGTTCAGCCTGGAGAAGAGAAGGCTCCGAGGAGACCTTATATTGGCCTTCCGGTACCTAAAGGGGCTCCAGGAGAGATGGGGAGGGACTCTGTATCAGGGAGGGGAGCCATAGGACAAGAGGTAATGGCTTCTAATGGAAAGAGGAGAGATTGAGATGAGATACCAGAAAGAACTTCTTTGGTGTGAGGGTGGTGAGAGCCTGGCCCAGGTTGCCCAGAGAAGCTGTGGCTGCCCCATCCCTGGAGGGGTTAAAGGCCAGGTTGGATGGGGCTTGGAGCAACCTGGTCTGGTGGGAGGTGTCCCCCCATGATGGAACTGGATGGTCTTTAAGGTCCCTTCCCACCCAAATCATTCTGTGATTCTGTGGTTTTACATTGATTTGTGACCCTAAAGTGGTTTTTTTTTCCTGGTACCTCTGGCCTGGAGCGGTCTGGAAATGCTGACCTGTGACTTCCAGCCGGGATGCAGGGATCCCGGCGTACGGGGCTGCTGAGCGCCGGGGCCTCACGGGGCGCGTGGTGAGACCGTGGGGGGCTGACACTCTGGGATGGCCTTTTAAATGGGACAATGACTAGTAAATGTGGGCTATACCACTTTCTATTTAATTTATTACATTTCTTAAGGGATGAATCCTCTAGGCAAGATTATACATTACTGCAGCAAATTATCCAAATGAACAAGAGTTATTGAGGAGTTAAATGCGTCTGAGTTATGGAGTGCCAAACATCCTGGGAACAGACAATTCTGATAATGCCCTTTGATTGTGTTAGAACCACTTTATGGGTAATACGTCTGAATAAATCTGAAAATGTCAAACCTAGACGTTAGCAAGAGATTTGTCTCGATGCTCTGCACTGCTGCACAGTGCCGTGACGGGGAGCAGAGCTCAGGAACTCGGTGCCAAAACCTGCTCCAAACCCCAGCTCCGGTGGTGAAGAGGGGGGCAGCTGGGACCCTGCTTCTATTCTGGGGGCTCAAACCCACTTCCAGGGGCTGCTCTCACCGCCTCTCGGGCCACCAGGGCATCAGCTGCCGTGGGAGCAGCCAGCGCTGCTGCCTCCATGCAGATGTGCTGACAAGCGAAGGCAACAGCTGGCTGCTGTTTGTCTTTTATTTGAATAGAAGTGACCACTCCAAATAGTAGCACAAATGAAAAAAAAATATAAGAATATCTGATTAAAAAATATATGTGATCAGCATCAGGGTTTTGAGGGTGTTTTCTATTTAGGGGATTCTTGTGGTGGGATTTTTTGGTGGATTTTTATTGGTGCTTTTTTTTTGGTTGTTGTTGGGTTAGTTGCTTTTTTTTTTTGGTTGTTTTTCTTTGCCTTTGGTTAAGATCAATACGACCGTGCCTGAAGGAAAAATTAACCAACAATTACCTCCCAACAATAACAAGGGGATAGCTTTGGGAGGGGGACGCTGGTCACGGCGTGTGGTGAGATGTGGAGAGCTCCCTGCTCCGTGGGAGTGCTCCGCTGAAAAAATCACCCTTCCGAAAGGACTGCGGGGTGTGTGTGTGGATAAATCATGTCGCCAGAAATACTGAGCACACACCTATAGTAATAACGCTGAAATAGTCAGTGCCCCTGCTGTTTTGGGAATAGGCAGCCAAGAGATAAGGTGGATGGCCTGTTTCAGGGAGGCAGGGCAATATAAGAGACTTTGGAATGGGGTTCCCTGCTGCCCTATAGCCCTGCTGTGGTGGGGAGATATGAGAGGACGGTCTGCCCGGAGTGCTTCTGAACTTCAAGAACCAGCTTCTGAATAGCCTGGTTCTGGGGTATTAAGCAGGCTTTGCAGCACGCAGAGTTTCTGGCACATCGTTAAATTAATCGGGGTGTGAAGTGATGCGAATACCTCTGTATGAGAAAGAGCCTGTGCCCAAGTTGCAGGAGGGGTTCAGCGGTGTCAGCCCCAGGTGTGGATTTGCAGAGGCGCTGATGATGACAAGAAGAAGGTGCAGGAAACACAGCGCCCAGCAGAAGGGAGAGGAGCTCTGCAGCTGGTTCACCAGCTCCCCCTACAACGGGGAGCTCTGTAGAAGGAGAGTTCTGCCCTAGGCTATGACATACCTTGCCATTCCATGCTATACTGCAGTGGCTAAGGCTTTTAATGACGCTATTTGCATTATGGGGCCCCACTTTTTTTCATAATTGTAATTAAATAGTGTAAGCTAACAACAACAACAAAAAAAGCGTGAATACTGTGAGTGTGAAAATGATCCTGATAGTAGCAGGCAAGTGGAGGAGCTACCTTTGCTTCAAATGACTAGCAGATCAAATCACCAGATTCAATTGGGATTTATGTGTTTTGTCTAAATCTATAAAAGTATATATGCTTTTACATCTCACCTGTGTAATGCAGCCAAATGCTGAAATGTGGACCACACACAGTCTAAACAAGACACAGATGAGGTATTTCAGATGTTATTCAGGGAGTGGTCAGCAGTGGATGGCTCTACAGAAATTTCTTTTTAGGGGCTGGAGTAATTTAGCAGCTTCTGGTAAAGTAGCTCTTATTTCTGAGGACAGGACACCCTAAGGAGAGGCAAGCGATCCAAAGGCAGGTTTCATTTCAGGTTCCCAGGCTTGACTGGTTCTTATAAGAGGAAAAAGATACAAACTGCAGAATGTTTGGATTTGTACCCCTGCTCTCAGTGCTGTTTAAATATTTAATGCCCTGCATTTAAAACTTGCCATCACAGAATTTTTGGTTTGTTTAATTACTTTTATCAACAATAGGCTGTTGTGAAAGAGTGGAAAGCACTTTGCTCAGAGGGGAGAAGCTGCAATATGTTTTTTTGAGGTAAAAATAATAGTTTGACAGAATTCAATAAATTCAGTTGAATTTGACAAAGTTTAACAGTGGTTTATCAAGGTTCAATAAGTTTGATGGCAAACTTCACCTTACTAATTACTTCATGGAAGAAAAATACAAAGGAAAATTCAGTTAGAATCCAGTTAGAATGATTCACACAGAGACCAGAGACGCAAAAGGGTAAGGAAGACCCTCCCATTGATTCATGGGGTCCAGAGTGGACCCCCTTGCTTTCTGAACTCCTGATGGAGTATGGATACAGCTGGATCCAGTCTTAGCCTCAAACTTGGACAATGGTTTATGTCTAATGGAATCGTCTGTACAAAGTTCATAATAACTAATAGCTACATGGATTGGTATGGTTTCGTTCTTCATGCTCTCAGTCAACAGAGACCTGTTGCTGACAAAAGGTCTCTCTGCCCCTAGGAGCAACCTCGAGAAGTGTCCCAGCTCAAGGGGAGATCGCCGCCGTGCAGGGAGAGCTCCAGAAAGGCTCCCTTAGGCTCTCATATTTAGGGAATAAAGTAGTTGGCTCATACTGAAATGACATGTGATGGGAAACGGATGCATGAGACTCCTTGTACCCACAACTTTTTTTGCTCCCTGATAGATGAGTCTTGGAAAAGCCACTCGCTGTGTGTGTGTTAATGTTCCAAGCTCACATGCGTTGGTGCTCACTGTGTCACTGTGCTCCTCTGTGGGTTCTCCGAAGACAGATGGGAGCCAGAGGAGCTCTTGGCCTGACTATGGCTCCGGTCTTTCCCTCCTTTGGAGCCGGTACCTGCCTAGTGCTAGTTTGGGTAAGGGGTGCAGCCATCCCAAAGGCTCCTCACTGAAAGGTATCTCCCGTAGAAATAAATGTGGAACATATTACAAATAGACCTCTGAAGGAAGGCTGTGCTGACAGTGTTTTTATTACTCACAAACAGAATTACAACGGCATAGTAATTCTTTTGCAGTGCTAATGGTGAGCTACTTACCCAAATAATTTAAAAATAAGCTCCTGGGCCAGGGTGCAGAGTCACCCTGAGGAGCCATGGGCAGGGAATACCAGAGACTGAGTAACTGATGGCACCGTACTCTGGGGACAAGAAATCAGAAATGCCTGGGTTGAGGTCAAGAGGATAGAGTTTGTAAGAGAAGCGGCTTATGATGTAGACTGTAATGATGTATATTGTAAACTGGGAACAAAGGTAGTAATTTTGTTTTGTGTTTGTGAAGTGCGTAGAACTGGAGTCGGTGACTCTGAGGTGCTGGGGTAGTACAGATACTTCCCGAGAAAGATGAGGAATATGGGAATTTTAGGGCAACGAATATGGGAATTAGAGCAACAAAGATGATTAAGGGATTGGAGCACCTCCCTGATAAGGAAAGGCTGAGAGAGCTGGGGCTCTTGAGCCTGGAGAAGAGAAGGCTGAGGGGAGACCTTATGAATGCTGACAAGCGTCTAAAGGGTGGGTTGAAGGAGGATGGAGCCGGACTCTTTCCAGTGGTTCCCAGTGACAGGACGAGGGGCAACGGGCACAAGCTGGACCATGGGAAGTTCCACTCCAATGTGAGGAAGAACTTGTTTGGGGTGAGGGTGGCAGAGCCCTGGAAGAGGCTGCCCAGGGAGGGTGTGGAGTCCCCTTCTCTGGAGATCTTCAAGCCCCACTTAGATGGAGTCCTGAGTGATGTGCTCTGGGCAACCCTGCTTTGGCAGGGGAGTTGGACTGGATGATCTCTAGAGGTCCCTTCCAACTCTGACAATTCCATGATTCCGTGAATTTGTGATTATGACTAATTATGGCAATGTAACAGCATTTCCTATAACACTTTGAATGTTCTTGTATGAGTGTTTGGTTATGTATTTTAGACTCTCCTTTGTTAAAGGGTCTTTAATAAGCAGCAATATTTAGAGCACAATTTAGAAAAAAAAAAGAAAAAGCCTTCACTCTAGTGACTATCTGCCCATTTATGGATTTAATTGTGCAGCTAAATAAATGCCCTCAACTTAAACAAAGACTCTGAGACATGTCAGGAAGCTTTGCCAATGTGGAGTCACAACCCTCAGAGCTGTGGTCCGTTGCCTGCAGAGCAGCTGTAACACACGCAGTCCCACTGATGGCAAGAGTGACTTTGCCTCTGCTGAATAAAGACGTTGTTGGCTCTTAAAGCAATCCTCAGCGGTTCTGTTTTCCAGACGAGCACAGTACAGGGGTTTTTGGTCTACTGGGGTGTGGGAGATCTACCTTTAATGAGAAGCCTATTTCCGATCAAGCGTCTCTCAGGACTGTTGGAGAATTGTTTTCCACTAGTCTTGAAAATGGTCCCTTTCGTCTTGTTCCTGTTCTAAACCTCTTTTTGCTGCTTATCTGTTTTCATTTAACCAGAATGACATGCAGGGAGCAGGAGTCCACTCTGAGTCGCTGACAGGCTCTGCTCAGTATGGGGCTCAGCATTGCCCTCTCGAGCTGCTCACCCCTTGGCCAGGAGGTCCTGGAGCCTCTGGAAGCCTCGTGTCCACTTGGGACACCTGCCTTGGCAAAGGATGGGTTGCCTTTTTCCCTGCTGATTGAGCAGTGAGGCTGGAGCATCCAAGTGTTTGGGCTTTGGGCTTCCTGTGCACCACGTCCATTAAAGTGGAGAGAAGCAACTGATAGCATCGGGACTTCACTGAATTTTTAGAGTTGGAAGGGACCATAGAGATCACCTAGTCCAACTCCCCTGCTGAAGCAGGATTGCCTAGAGCTTGTCAGAGCATGTTACTCAGGACTGCATCCAGTTGGGTCTTGAATGTCTCCAAAGAAGGGGACTCCACAACCTCCCTGGGGAGTCTGTTCTAGGGCTCTGTCACCCTTACTGTGAAGAAGTGTTTCCTCATATTTGAGTGGAACCTCTTATGTTCCAACTTGTGCCCGTTGCCCCTCGTCCTCTCACTGGGAACCACTGAAAAGAGTCTGGCTCCCTCCTCCTTCAACCCACCCTTGAGATACTTGTAAGCATTAATAAGGTTGGGTTGGGTTGGGTTTAACCACCCTTGGCTGTGGATTCTTTGTTCCGATCCCGCTGCTGAGGAAGTCCAGTTTACTGTGTCCAAAGTTTCCAAAGAGATACTGCATTCTTCCAAGTAATGACAGAATTCCTGACAGAATTCCTTTCATACATTTTTTTTAAATTTGTTTTTTTTTTCTTCTAATGGGAAAATATGCAATACCTCAGAGAAATGTCACTGCTTTTCATTTTAAAAACTTTTTTCAGTATTTTTCCTACATGGGAATAAACAACAAAAAAAAAGCCATGAGGGTACTTCAACAGTTGCTCATGCTATGCAAAAGTATTTGCATGCTTTTTTTAACCTTGTTTTTAAGCCTATTCTTAAACCATCTGATTTCAAACATAAATGAAAGAAAAATTTAAAAATATTGAAAGAGGAGGTAGAAATGCAGTTGCTTTTCTTTTTTTGCCGAGGCAAGACTTCATTCCTCTGATGACAGAGAGTAGGCGATGGTGAGGACAGCTGTGAATCATTCATCGTTGAGACCTTCAGTTGTCTGAGGAGATGCAAGGCCAGCACATCTCAGCTCCTGCCTGATCTTATGCCCCAAATCTCCATGTTCCGGAGCAGCCTGCAGTTTGGGAATACGAATAAGGAGTAGGTTCTTGGGGGAGAAAAGCAGCAAAAAAATGCATCTAGCTCAGGTTCTCCGTGTCAGACCTGTATCACCAGGCTCTCTCAGAAGCAGGATAGCATCTAGCAGATTTCTTGGCTAAAAAATGATAAAATTAGGCCAAGACCTTTCTTTTTTTCTTGAAAAAAAAAAAAAAAGTAATTATGTGAGTCGGCAGAAACCCGGAGTATCTGCCAGTTTGCAAATAGCACAGAGAGTTCAGCATTTCCCAAGGCATTTTTTGTTGGCAGCTCTCTGAAGCTGGATGATTGGTATCTGAGTCTGATCTCCCTTAGTGTCTGAAATGGCAAAAGTGTCCCTGACTGATCAGTGACATTGGGGTGGACTTCATCTCCCCGGCCCTGAGATCTGCCCTTTCTCCCTGGTGCTGGGAGCCTCGTTTTTTGGCCACATCGTGGGGTTGTTTCGGTGCCCATGGGAAGCACCAGAATTGCAAATTCTTCAACTTAAAAGGTATCTTAGTAAAACCCACCAACCAACCAAATCAAGCACGAATGTAACTATGGCTTTTTTTCACCAGGACAGAAGCTCTTCTCAGACCCTGAATTAGACCCTCTGACCCACTGCTGTTGCTCTTTATGTCTCATACCTCTGTACCCATCTGAACAGCTGGTTTATCCCATCCCACGCTGCTTGAGTAGTTTTCGTTGGACTGGGCAGGGGATGTTTGTGTTCCTGTGTGTCTTCTCTGACAGAGGGATGGGAGCTGGGAATGGTATGCTGCTTAGGAACAGGTCTCTCCAGCTCGACCCATGGCTAGTGCCGAGTGTCCCTGTGCTCCTCTGCCTCTCCACTGTGCTCTCCAAAGGGCTTCTCGGTCTGCAGCAGCAGAGGATTTGACATGCTTCCTCAGCCACTGTGCCACTGAGGCTGGGAACGTTTTGGAAGGTGCTGTGCAGTATCAGGGCATCCATATGGAGCACCCCAGGCATCACAAAGTGTTATTTCGCCAAGTGTGGTAGAAACATCTCTGCCTGCATGGCCTCTGCCTCTCAGCTGGTCTCCAAGCTGCGGAGCCAGTCAGCTTTGGACTGAAAGCAATGGGCTTTCCTTAGCAGGATCATGCAGACACTCAGCGTCTCCAGGGTCCATAATTACACTTTAGAGCCTGGTCACCTTTGTGGCTAATCCCCACCAAACCCATTAATCAGGCTGTAGGGCAAGATTCCCAATGATGCTCATTAATCTTGCGTAGCGCTTCCCATTGCCAGCCCCTCCCGGGCTGTCTCTTTAATGGCAGCAAGCTGTCAGCTCTGCTTCTGCTCATCTTCCCGAGAAACTCCAAGGAAATATTTCCTGATTGAGGCAAGATGAACCAGTCAGGCTCACACGACCTGCAGCTTATTTTGGGTAAACAGATATGAATTCCTAAGGGGCTAATTCACCCTATATTAACATTTTTCCTGAGGTTGGAAAAGTACAAGTTACTGTGGCCCTAAAGCAGCAAAACACTGAAATGTTCTGGAAATACAGTGCCCCCAAACACGTATGAATTTATTGTGTGGTGTTCTGTTTTTTTTTTAAATTTGAAGAGTCCTTTCTGTGCCAAGTACGGGCACTGCAGTGTTGAAATGAGGCTCAGATCTGAGACGGCGATAGCTGTAGCTAGCTTTAAAGTATAAACCATCTGTATTTTATATGTTTAACAGAGAATTATTGCAGTCACGTTTCTGTGTGTATGAACGAAGGCAGATTCCCATCCCGTGCTAACGTGATTCCATCGATGAGTGTGGAGTTACCGCTGCTGTAACTTCAAATGTCAGGAGGCCAGGGCTGGGCTCTCGGTGGGTTCGCACCAACAGACCCGCTGTGTGTGTCTGAATGGAGCCATCTCCTGTAATTCCCGGGGTGACCCTCTCTGTGAGCAGTGTCGCCTGTCGCCGCTTCGCCGCTGTAACGCAGGATACATCACAAACCCAAATTTTTGCCCTCCCAGTTACTGAGCACCGTGGATAAGTTAAAATATTAGATACTACAAATATATATCCTTGTATAACTGTAGTACCCGTAGATCTAGGAACAGATTAACTGTCTCCACGAGGCACCAGTGGTGGTGTATGGAGGAGGATATGTAGACAGGGAGATGACTAAATATAATGCTGAACGATGCATAGCAGAGCACTACTAACAACTTGAGTTTGCGTGCATTCTTACCATATGGATGGGACGCTCATTAAAATAAGCGCACGATAAATACTTGATAGAAGAGGAAAACTAACGAATAAGATAATAAGATAACGAAAAGGAGTGCATGGTGTCATGTATAAAGAGTATCTACAAATGCTTATAAAGGAGATAAAGGATTCTTTGGATAACAATCACAGTGGTTTTGCCTTTTGCTCAATGGCAGACCAGTTTGGTGCCACCCGAACTGGGACAGCTGAAATCTGCAGTGGAGGCAGCTGGATACGGTGATTCTGGAATCAGCAGTTTAGAGAATTTAGAGGGGCCAGTTAAGATGAAATGCCCACAGGCAGCTTGTTTCCAGTCGTGTAACAGCGTTGCACGCTGCTGAGCATCACCTTCCCAGGGAGCAGGGCGGCGGAGGGGGGTGGCAGCAATTTGCTGGGGCAGAAAATCCTGGGAGTGGTGGGCTGGCAGGAGGAGTCAGAAGGACTACAGTGAGGAAACCCCACATCTTCTTTGGTCTATGTCATGACAATTAGTCAATTAGTATTTGCTCTTTCCCCCCCCTCCATTTTAAGGCCTGCATATTTAATTTAGACACTTACTGATGCCTGGAGTATGCTCTGTAAAGTGTTTGTGTCTCTGAATTACTTAAGCATTCAGGTCTAGTTTCTTTTATCCTACATAGATCTCTTCAATACTTCCTCGCTGGATGTTGTTGGTTTGGTTTTCTCTTGAGCTGACTCTAGAGATTAAAAGCAGTGCTGGATCTTACCTGTAGCCCAACAGTTTTTTGTCTGCAGTAGCCCCAAATGCAATGAGATGGTTTATCAGCATCTAATTTGCCATTCTTAATGTCATTCTGCAGATGGCTTGAGGAGAAGGGGGTTTGTACACAAGTAATGCCTACATCTTGATTAATTCTAGATGAGCTCAAACAAAAGCTACTCACGCTTTAACGTTGGCGGGGAAATAAAGGCAGGTCTTTAAGCTCAGCAGCACATGCAGAGCTTAGAGACAACGTGTGTGCCAGGATGAAATCTTCTCCCTTCATGGTGTGAGGCTTTAGGGGCCCTGAAGGATGGTTTCCAAGTCCCGGGAGAAAGTGCTGAACGATGAGATGGATGGAGAAGCTGTGGCACAACTTCTGTAGCAGGGCAGTGACGAGGCAGAGGTCCCTGGGACCTCCTGGGTAACACCCATGGGGCAGGGGCCAGTGAGGAGTGGAAAGGAGCAAGAGAAATTCCAGTCCTGCCTCTGCCCCATGGGCTGGTGTCCTGGTCTGGCCTCAGCTTGTCCCTGTCCCCATGAGGTGCCCGATGCCTGCCCTGTGCCCTGGCTGGGCTGGTGGGAAGTGCCCAGGCCCCCAGGTAGCCCCCAGCCCTCACTGCACCTAGACAGCAGCTGCTTTTAATTTGTGTTTGTGTCTGCATTTAAAACTCTAAATGACTTCTGGCTTCTCATCAATGCCAGGTTTTGAAAAGAAGAAAGACAACTTGTGGAGTCCGGTATGAAACCTTCAGGTCATCTTGTACCAAGTGTGAGATCAGATAGGTCTCAACTTGACTGACAGCTTTGAAGAAGCAATAGATAAAACGATACAGAGTCTATTTGAAGAAAAATTGCCACGAAAAAGTTGCAGTGTGGCCAAAATAAATAGACCTAAAATTATACTTTGAAAGATGGTGTAAACTAGAGGGGAGAGGAAGGAGGAGGGGTTTGAATGCCAGAAGCAACCTGTGGTTGTGTTTGTGAAGTTTGTGCAAAACCATAAGGAAAATATAAAGAGGTGAACTCAGAACAACATCAACTGTGTCTATGAAAAAAAGAGTGGAAACATTCAAAGGAAAACAAGAACAAATCAACAGGGCTAACCAGTCTGGTATGTAGCGATTGACAAGAATAGGACAGAAAACCTTACAAACAGTTTTCATTTGGGATTATGCTTCATGTGATGTAACTATTGCAAACAAATAATATTACTGTTGTTTGACAGACTTGCCATATTGCAAAATATTTCCCAGCATATGAATAACAGCTTCGCAATATGTTTGTGAACGAACAGATCAAGGTGATGTGGTGATAGTTTTCCAGTGAAAGTAAAAGGAATGTTTCTGGAAAAGCTATTGACTTCAAAGAGGCATCTTTCTGTGTTGTAATTTCTCAAGAAAGCTATCTCAGCAACATGGTTCCCTCTTGCCAAACAGTCTAAATGAAAATAAAAACTTGATGGCTCAAAAGGAGGAGGCAGGCTCGCTCTCCAGCAGAGGATACACAAGGAGAGCTGCAGCTTTGGGTGCCGGCCGATGCCCTCACAGCGTTTTGACTGATCTGTTGGGATTGTGCTCACGCTTCTTACAGCACAAATGGTCAGGTGCGAAATAATTTGTATAGCATCAAAACTGGGGATGAGAAAAGACCTTTTTCTCCTGCTGCATAAAAAGCATATACGTATGTCAAAGGGTTATTTTCCTCTTCTGATTAGGGAGATTATTTCATCATTTCCATTGAGCATCTCTTCCAGGGATTGGATGAGATAAACCTCTGTGCCTTGCCTGACATTCAGCCTTCCATTCTTCTTTGATTAATTTTCCCCGTTTTTTTTCATTTCTTGTGTATTCCAGTCCCTTTCTGCAACCCCCTCAAAGCATTTAGCATCCAGTGCATGACTGCTTGCTCCACACATATGTGCTCTGCTTTCTTTGCACAGTAATCTCTATAGCCCTGTAATCTCTGCGGCTGCCTAAACTAAACAACTCATTGTATTCATCAGCAAACTGCTCTGATGGCTGGGTCCGCTGAAAAAGAGCATTAAGAGCAGGTGGCGAGCTGTGATTGCCATTTCTGATGGGAGAAAAATTATGCACATCTTTATTTTTATTATCTCTTTTCCTCTGTCTTCCCACCTGCTGTTGGGTTTGGTTTTAATCCTGCGGCAGGGCCGGGCTGTTTCCCTCTCTCTGCGCTTAGCCATGGAGATGGGGCTACGGAGGGGCCCGAGCTCTCGGCTGCTCTGCTGATTGCGTCGTTGACGTTGGGGCACTGGGGCAAAATGTTGACCGAGAATCAGGGGAAGACATAATTGCATGAATTGATGATGGAGGGAGGGATTAACATTGCGCTCCTTGCTTCTTGCCATGCAAAATATTTTGAGAGCAGTATTTTAACAAGAAGAATGAGAAAAATGCTAAACCACTGAGATGCCCAAAGGGCTTGGTGGTTGTCTAAGGACTGAGCACAGTCCTTACCTTAGAGGGAAAGTGGGCTTTCTGGGCTGGATTTCCAATGCCATCTACTCCCAGGCGTGAGCGGACGGGACTCACTACTTCAGAGATTACTTTCTGGGATACCCTAAACCCTTAGTGGGGTCAAAGGTCTGTGTTCTTCGTGCTGCCGAGGTTTGGAACCGAAGAGTCTGTCCAAGAGCGGTTTGGCCCTTGGTGTGGCTGCAGCTCGAGGAAATCCCAGACCTGCAAAGCACAAGTGGGGATCCTCCAGAAACAGAGCTACTGAAAGCCAGAGGTTCCTGATGAGAGTATGATCATTGGTTGTTATTGTGTTTTCTTTCATGGAAGTACTGCCTTATGGTCTGGCTCGTCAGCGTGGTCACGGCTGCATCCCTCTTGGGTTCCTTACCTATAAAACTTGGGAAGGGCTTTGTAACATCTCATTGCCTTTAGACTTTGGTACCCATCATGTCAGTTTTTTTAGCTGACTAAATCAACTCTTCTGGAGTCTGTTATGCTGTGCAGCTCTTTGCTGTTGCTCGGTGAGTCTGTGTTAAGCTGTGAGAGCAACAAAACAAAAATTACACTTAAGGGTTGAAATCTCTCCTAGTTTCCTTAGGGCTGAGCGCGTGACCTGGTGTTACAGAGTTAGCTGGCCTTAGCTCCCCAAAACTTGCCCAGACAGGCTGTCCTGCTCTTCAGTGTGTGGCCACACAGGCTCCCAAGGCTGCCGGCTGTGGCATCCCCAGGTGGTCTCTGTCTGAGCCACCCAGACCTGCCCCTGGTCCTGCTTGGACACCAAGGACCTAACGCTGGACTGCTTTCATGTTTTCCTCTCCTCTCTGATGTGCATGTAAGTTGGGCAGTCTGTTCTAGGGCCATGAAGCCAAAAATACTTGACTTCGTTTCCTTTGCATTCCTTTTCTGAAGTGCTCTTTTGTCTTCAGAAAGAGGGACCCCTTCCTTCTTCGACAGCAGCACAGAACATGGCATCAGACGTGTCTAGTTACAGAACAGATACCGCCTAAGAGCTGTTGCGTGACATATTCTTGCATGAATATGAAAAAGGAATATCAAACAGGAGAATATTTTTTGAAAAGTATACAAAAGCATCCCACTGCTGTTTTAAGCTGAGTATTTAAAGCATTCTGTGAGCCCTGGGGAGAGGAAGAGCTTTCCGTTCACAACCACTCTTTGAGCTTTTTGCATGAACTGGGGTAGCTGAGAGAGATGCTTCACTCCTTTCAGAAGGTGAGCCACTGCCCTCTGTTGTGGTCTCAGCTGAAATAAGCTTTCTTTTTTCCTAATAGAGACAAATTTGTTCTAAATTAACACGCACTGTAGTAACTATGTTCTTTTGATGAGGGAAAAAACGGGAAATTGCAAATGCAGATAATAAAAGAAAATATAGTAGCTTTTACATACCCTGCAAATCTAATGACATTAATTTTACTGGTTTCAATTTTAAAACACATTGAAAGAAGAGCTGCAGCAAGACTACAGTGTTTATCAGGAGGGAATCTGAGCTGCAGAAACTTTAATGCTCTGTTCCCAGCAATGGGCTGCATCTGGCAAAGCTTTGACTGGAGTGGACCCTTTGTGGGAGACTGGTTATTATTTAAAAAAATAGCTATTTGTGCCTTGTCTGACCACGATGGGCAGCTGTGGCTGGTGGTATGTGAGGAATAGGAGGGAGGTTGTGCCACCACCACCTCACTAGGTTCTGCCCTGGTGAGGCCCCATCTGGAGCACTGGGACCACTTCTGGGCTCCCCAGTTCCAGAAGGACAGGGAACTGCTGGAGAGGGTACAGCAGAGGGCTACAAAGATGATGAGGGGTCTGGAGCGTCTCCCTTACGAGGAGAGGCTGAGGGACTTGGGTCTTTCTAGTCTGGAGAAGAGAAGGCTGAGGAGGGGTTTGATCAATGCTTATAAATGAGTGGGTGTCAAGAGGATGGGGCCGGTCTTTCGGTGGTGCCCAGGGCCAGGACAAGAGGAAATGGGCACAAACTTGACTAGAAGAAGTTCCACCTAAACATGAGGAGGAACTTCTTCACTTCGAGGGTGGCAGGCAAGGCTGGGCATGGATCGGGGCAGTGAGATACAGGGCTGCTTTTCCAGGGACTTGGGAAAATGGAAATTTCCTGGGGTCCCACTGGAGAAAATGACAAAGTTGAAAGCTGCACAGCAGCTTTTGCTGCTGCTGCTTTGGTTTGGGAAGGCAGCGCTTGCCTCCACGTGTGAAGTTACTTTGTACAGGTGGGAATCAGAGAAGTGGAGGGGCTCTTGTTGGAGGTGAGCATTTCAGAGGATTTTTCTCTACTCACTGCCTTTGTTTCGCTCCTCTTTCCCGTTGGTGTGTGTGGAGGGTGATGGTGGGATCCGTGAGAGGGGGCACTCACAGCCCATGGAGCCTGGGAGCTTCCCGCAGGCTGCGCTGCGCTTTCAGCATCCAGGAACACCAGTAGCGAAGGGTTTTTCTGAGTCAGAGGATTATTTGTCACCCCAGTTTGGGACGAGGGCTGCTGTGGACGTTCTGGGACAAAGCCAGGGAGCTTTTGGAGCACGGGAGCTGCAGAATTGGGTTAGAGCTCTCTCAGCCTAGTCCTGGTCCTGGTCCTGGTCCTGGTCCTGCCTCAGGGGGAGCACCACGAGCCCAGCTGCAGGTAAGGGTGACACTGTGGGGCTTGAACTGGGCTAATGGTCCCCTGCGAGGAAATCAGGAGCTTGCAGTCTCTGGAGAGTCTTGTTCCTTCTACTGAAACCTTGCTGTTCTCCTAAGCAATATCAGTGCCCTGTCCTCTTTTGAAACCTGCTTCAGTCTTAACCACTGGTGTTAGGCACAAAGTTCCAGTGGATTAGCTGATATTTTATATTTCTTTTTAAATTGCTGGCCCTTCACCCCTCTGACCGTTCTCTCATTTCACAGCACAAGAAGAAGCCTAGACATTTTTGGCCTGGTGTCTGTAAGCGCCTCACTGCTTTATACCATCTTTTGTTTTTCATTGCTGTCCTTTCAAAGCTTCCTTCACTTTTTTTTTTACTATTCAGGTAACATTTCCCCCTGGTTTCTGTCCTTGTTGTTGCGCTCTCTGACCTTCATCCTCTCCATCCCTTATTGTAAATATTTTTCTTTATAGTCATTTTAGGATTACTAAACACAGTTTCATTTGGTGTATGATTGCATTTTTATAATGCAGCATATCAATGAATGCGTTTTACTGGGTGTCCCTAGAAACTGTACCTTTGAACAAAGCCCTGGTGCTCACAGCTTTATAAATGCAGGCTGGAAATGGCCCGTGCCCGGGAGAGGCAGTGAGGATGCGATGGGGAGGTTGGAGGCAGGGGCTGCAGTGAGCAAGAGGATGGGGTCACTCGCAATAGGGGACACCGAGCCACAGCTCCGCTGTAGCTGCCTGTTTGTGTGATGGAGGAGGAACAAGCGTTGGGTGGTGAATGAGCAGGTGTGAGTTACAAAAACTTCTGGCTTGAGAGACACGAACAAAGGCGGCAGCGCTCCCAGGGCTGTACCTTGTCCCACCAGCAGAAGGTATGGAAATGGCATAGATGACATGGTTGACCACAGAATCACAGAATGTTCTAGGTCGGAAGGGACCTTAAAGATCATCTTGTCCAACCGTCAACCTAATTTTGACAAAAATAGACACCCACACAACAAACAAAAAGCAACACCATCACTAAACCATATCTCCCAGCACTACATCACTGCCCACTGTCAGCCTCAGGCAAATGCGACTTCTTTTATGGTATTCAGCAGACATAGTAATATTCAAGTTCTAATTGACGAAGTTAATTTTCTTTGTAGATAGGTGAAAGATGGTGACCTGCTGAATAACGTTGCACTCATTCTCTGTTGTGTTGACTTAAGGTCAAGAAAGAAGTTTCTCAAACTTTTTTGGTTTGCTGCTTAGAGTTATTCATCATATCTCTACGAGAAGAAATGTCTTTTGTTTGCAGTACAAGTGTGCATATGTTAGCTGCGGGGCTAGGCAGGGTATTTTTGCTGTGTTGTGAGCGGTGGGTGCCAAGAGGGTTTCTGCTTCGACATAAGCGTATGTGTGTAACTAGTTCATTTTCGGTTGGCATCTTCTCAGTTCTTATTATGCTGATGTGAAGACCACAGTGAACCTCTGAATCGGTGTTGTATTGGACAGTTGATTTTTGGCGTGTCCTTCAAGAAAAGTCTGCAGATGTGAATAATAGGAGATTTAAGTAAAATGTCTAGACATGTCAAAAACAAGAGGCACAGCTTGTGCAGGGTGGGAATGAGCGAGAATGAAACTGGGCTGAGCAGCAGAATGGAAACCTGGGACCATCACTGCCCAAGAAACCTCCCTGGGCCACTGCGCTGGTCAATACTCTGGTGTCTGGAGTTTTTTCTGCCTAGAACTGACATGAGCAGGGAAGATCGGGATTCAAATGCTTGCGGTACCGCATCTGTCTCCGAGCGGACTTTCAAGAACAGGCTGGTGAGGCTGGCTGTCCCATAAGCTTTTCATTAGCTGACTCACTCAGCGCTGGGAATAAACGGGGAACTGAATCAAGCTGGTCCTGTCTTGGACTTTTACCCTGAATCCTATTTTTATCTACACAAATGCAAATCAGAAGTACTTTACTGAAACTGGTGAGGTACTTTATAATTAGTTTGTCAAATTGGTGCAAAATTTCTGAAGCACGTGGTTCCCAACGAATAAGATCTGTAGCTGCAAAATGTCCAGTCCCTCGGGAGATGGGGGCTGCAGTGAGCTGCCGGGATGGGGGCCAGCAGTCAGCCATGCAGGCGTAGGGGATGTGTGTGTGTGCTTTCCACCAAACGTGATGGCAGAAAGTATCACAAAATCCAAGAATCCTCATGGTTGGAAGGGACCTTTGAGATCATAGAGTCCAACCACACACACAAAAATATAAATATATATATTAAAACAAACCCACACAGACAAACCACAAACAGACACAACCCAACAACCTCGGGCACCAGAGCATGCCCTGCAGTGCCATGTTGACACACTTCGTAAATACCTCCAGGGATGGGGACTCCACCACCTCCCTGGGCAGGCTGTTCCAGTGCCTGACCACTCTCTCAGCAAAGTCATTCTTCCCAAGATCTAATCTAAACCTCCTCTGCCCCAACTTCAGACCATTTCCTCTGCTCCTGTCATGATTCCCTTGGGAGAAGAGGCCAACCCCCACCTCTCTCCACCCTCCTTTCAGGGAGCTGTAGAGGGCAATGAGGTCTCCCCTCAGCCTCCTCTTCTCCAAACTAAACCTGCCCAGTTCCCTCAGCCTCCCCTTGTATGACTTGTCCTCTAAGTACTTAGTGTCATTAAAAGAACAGAGTTGACATATTAAATAATCAGCTTAGTAAAATCCATTTTACAAAGTACCTGCTTCTGGAAATTAGATGTTATCATTTGGTGATAAAAGGCTAAATGTGGGAAATGGTGAAACATTGCTGTGAATGTTGTGAAAGAAAACCAAGCAGAGTCTGTAAAGTCAGCTGCAGGCCATGGGTGAGCGCCAATGCTGAGATAAACCCTCTCGCTATCCCCAGGTTTTCACTCCTGTCCGTGCTGTGCTCCATCCCGTGCGGTCACATGGGCAGCAAAATGAGTTGAGAAGCTGATCAAAATCAAAAATAACTCTTTTTCCAAGGGAGGTTTGGTTGGTTTTAGCTTACTCTTAAAGCTCAGCGAAATCCTCACAGACGTGGTGCGTGACACTGTGCATTTTGGCAATGCTGTTGGCTTTATACTTTCATGTACGGGTAGATGTAGTTTTCCCTGGGTGTTTGGTCGATCACAGAATCACATGGGGTTGGAAGGGACCTCTGGAGATCATCCAGTCCAACCCCCTGCCAAAGCAGGTCCACCCAGAGCAGGTCCCACAGGAACGTGTCCAGGTGGGTTTGAATGTCTCCAGAGAAGGAGACTCCACCACCTCCCTGGGCAGCCTCTTCCAGGGCTCTGCCACCCTCGAAGTGAAGAAGTTCCTCCTCATGTTTAGGTGGAACTTCTTATAATCAAGTTTGTGCCTGTTCCCTCTTGTCCTGTCCCTGGGCACCACTGAAAAAAGACTGGCCCCATCCTCTTGACACCCCCCTATTAAGTTGTTATAAGCATTGATCAGATCCCTCCTCAGCCTTCTCTAGACCCAAGTCCCTCAGCCTCTCCTTGTAAGGGAGATGCTCCAGACTCCTCAGCATCTTTGTAGCCCTCTGCTGTACCCTCTCCAGCAGTTCCCTGTCCTTCTGGAACTGGGGAGCCCAGAACTGGACCCAGTGCTCCAGATGGGGCCAGGGCAGAGCAGAGGGGGAAGATGACCTCCCTTGACCTGCTGGTCACGCTCTTCCTGATGCCCCCCAGGATGCCATTGGCCTTCTTGGCCACAAGGGCCCATTGCTGGCTCATGGGCATCCTATCATCTGTCTTAGGTAGAGGCTTAACCTGCACACCTACAGGTGAGGGCAGAGACGAAGAACATTTGGGAACAGAGGAGGGCGAGGGGCTGCTCCAAGTGCTCGGGAAGCCCCTGGCGGGGGGCAGGCGCCAGGTAGGGGTGAGGTTCTCCCTCCGACCCAGGTGGTTGTAAAGATGTTTAGAGATGCGAGTTGACTGAGGGAGGAGGCGAAGCACAGGTTAGTGTAGCACAGAGTGCAGCAATCACCTGCTCAGGATCGAAACTGGGCACGGTATCAGCTCTCTGCCTATGCCTGAGCTGCTTTAACACGTGAAATAACTCTGTTTTGGGCTACTGACTCATCTGGGATTTTTGTGGTACAAAATTTGGATTAGGGATGGAGAAAAGAAGACTGACATCCCTCTGTAATTACCCCTCTGCAGCTGCGTTTCTGTCTGGCTTTCTGGTGTTCGAAACCTTGCAGCTTGACGTGTGACCTGGCACAAGCAGCCCCCGACTGGGGTTTGCACCTGGGGGTCGCCCTGGCTGAAGAGCCGTGTGTCGGAATTACACCGGCCAGAATTCTGCTCTGTGCAGAAACTCCAGTTCTCTGCCTTGCTGCAGGCTGTGACCTAAAGCTTGTACAGCAGTAGGAGGGCATGAGCCTTGAGGGGCTTTGGGGTGGGACGCCGCAGCCAGGAGAGGAGCAGCAGCATCAGTTGTGCTTCCTTCTGAAGCAGAATAAGCCTAAGGAACAGGAATCCTCTAAATTTAACTGTTTGAGGGCTTGTTCTTCTGTAAGTGATCTATTCCCCTACCTTTGGTTGAGCCTTTCTGGCTTTTTAAGGTCAGTCATTGTTTACTGAAGTGTCTCTTCACTTCATCATCTCCTATCAGTCCTGTCGTATCACTTTCTTCGGGTGCATTTTTGACGATTATTATACCCGGCTGATGCCCTAGCAGTTATTTATTTGGCTCTGTATCTTTCGGCCTTTCACTGCCTCCTGAATTGCTGATAACTTCATGCAGCCCGTACTGTCCTCTCCTTGCTGTGTCTGTAATGTTGTTCTTTCTGCCTTTTATAATATATATTCTGGTGGCCCTTCTGCCAGAACATTGGTGCTAACACCCGGTGAAACAGGAGAAAATAATTACCCTCCTATGAAACAATAATGCCTGGTTTATATTTCTGTATGTAAAATGCACTTATAGGCACTTTGCCTACTTATAATTGGTGGCTCTACCAATTATGACTGGTTTTCATGTGATAGGGAGAGATTAATTGGTTGTTTGTGTGATATAGTTCTGGAGGCAGGGCAGCTGGGCAAAGCCCAGACGGGATTGAGCCATGCAGCGTGAAAAGTTTCCTGAGGATCCCTCTGGGCAGCAAATGTGGAGGTGGGAGGGGTGGGTACGAGTGGAAATCACGGAGTTGTCAGAGTTGGAAGGGACCTCTAGAGATCATCCAGTCCAACTCCCCTGCCAAAGCAGGGCTGCCCAGAGCACATCACTCAGGACGGCATCCAGGCAGGGCTTGAAGATCTCCAGAGAAGGGGACTCCACACCCTCCCTGGGCAGCCTCTTCCAGGACTCTGCCACCCTCACCCCAAACAAGTTCTTCCTCACATTGGAGTGGAACTTCCCATGGTCCAGCTTGTGCCCGTTGCCCCTCGTCCTGTCACTGGGAACCACTGGAAAGAGTCCGGCTCCATCCTCCTTCAACCCACCTTATAGACACTTGTCAGCATTCATAAGGTCTCCCCTCAACCTTCTCTTCTCCAGGCTCAAGAGCCCCAGCTCTCTCAGCCTTTCCTCATCAGGGAGATGCTCCAAGCCCTCCACCATCTTTGTTGCCCTACGCTGGACTCTCTCCAGCAGTTCCCTGTCTCTCTTGAACTGGGGAGCCCAGCACTGGACGCAGGATTCCAGTTGTGGCCTCCCCAGTGCAGAGCAGAGGGGGAGAATGACCTCCCTCCACCTCCTGGCCACACTCTTCCCTCTGCAGCCCAGGATCCCATTGGCCTCTTGGCCACAAGGGCCCATTGCTGGCTCAGAAAGATGCATAAGAAGTTTCTCATAGATCACCCCTTGCAGGAGTGGCACCTGCACTTGTCCCCTCTCTCTCCTTGGTTTGCCACCGGGCTCCAGGTGGGACAGGCTGCAGGAGGGAGCTGACTGACCTGGGGGGCTTCCTCTGTGAAACTGGGGGGCTGTGTCTGTGAGTCTCGGGCTGGAGAGGAATCCGCTTGGCAGGGAAAAGGCACGGCTGTGTGCGCTGCACCTTGGGGAAAGGCTGTCAGTTTTGAGGTAACTTGTATTAAAGCATCTGTCAGAAGAAAAGCTGAAGCAAAACTAGAAAACTGTCCAGCCTGTCTGGATGCAGCCCTATATAAAAGGCAAAACAGGCGAACTGTTGTTAACAAGCGCTTTTGTGACGGGGAGGGAGGGTCGATTAACAGCAGAACATCTAGGCAAAGACCAGAGACATACCTACCAGTGGTGCTTCCCGTGGTTTACAGAGGACAGCTGAGGCCTCCTTTGCAGAGGTCTGCAGGTATGGAACTGGCTTTGCACAGTGGGGATAAAAATAGGACAAAACATATCTGTTGATTTTCATTGTCATGAATCTTGCTTTATTAAAAAAATGTCCGAAATGTTGTTCATTGTAAAGATACGAGTTATGAGACGTGCCAGTGCCACGTCAGGGATGCACCCTGTGTGCTGACGGCTTGGAGAGGTGAGGAGCAGCTGCCTGCGCTGATCTCCTGTCTGAGGAGCTCCTGTCGAGGTGGGTGAGGAAGCGCTGAGCGAGCTCGGTTAATAAGAAGGGGGCGATGGAAGCTGAGCAGGCTGATTTCTGCTGGAACAGTTTAGGACTGTTCATATAAACAGCTCAGATGGATGGAGAGGAAGGTGATGGTGGGAGGCATGGGGACAAGCTGGTGAGACAGTGCTGGGGCACAGCTTCAGGAAGGAGAGGACATCCCCGTCCAGTCAGAGAAACTGGATTATTGGGTGCCGTTTCTGTGTCCACCCTGCTGACAGCAATGCTGTTTGGAGTGTTCCTGCTGCTGCTGAGATTAGTTTATCACAATGATGTTGGTGCATCCTGCAGTTCTGCAGCTTGTTAGAACAGGGGTTGGTGTCTTGTTGTTGTATTGCACGTTTAAGCAGAAGCTTCTTATAAGCCACATACCCTCTGACATTCATTTCATTGCTTTTGTTAATGCTCCGTGAGAGCAGTCACTTTAATTTTACATGATATGTTGTAGTTGGAGTATAAATATCTGCATCAGTCTATGTGATTGCAAAAAATATGAGCTGTAGAACCTCTTGGGGGAATACGACTCCATAGGGCCTCAGAGTAAATATTTCTGGAATTCCATAGTTATTTGACTGCTCTAATCTCAGACTCTTCTCATGAGTTTCATTATTTATGCCAAAAAATCACAAATCAGCATGGTTGTGATCTCCTTGGATTATCTTCTCTGGCCTGTTGGATAAGAAGCAAGAAGATGCTACGCATTAGTATTTATAGCTGTTATGTGAACTTACCTGTTCTTACGGCAAATTTGACGCTGCTCTGAAATCCACTTTACACGGTGTTGGAATATCAGCTGTGTAGCACATTAGCTCTTATTTTTCCCAATGACCTGGTTTTTGCTTGTCTGGTTTTACTACCTAAAATACTCTTTAGCTAGTGGGACTCTTGCTGGCTTCTCCTGCTGCTCTCTGGCTGTTCTTTCCTCTGAAAATTGTAATGCTGAAATTAAAATTCCTCATTTCTTCTACCTTGAGGGGGTGTTGTTATGCGAGCCTGTCCTGAAAGCAGTAGTGGAAGAAACGGTGCCTTTTTATTAGGTCTGCGTTGGCATTCTGAATTAATTCTGCAAACAGAAATGAGCCAGTGTGTCAAGGAGGATGTGCCCCTCTTGTGCTGGCTTGTGGGAAAGGGTAAGAGCCTGCTATAGCTGCTGGGTGACAATTATTCTTTCTGTGCAAGGGAACTTGCTTATATTTCAGCATTGGATGAGAAGACATTGCTGAACGTGCACAGCTGAGGGTGGATGGGGTAGAACAAGTCTAGTTAAACCTCCTGATTTAAAGCCAGGGCAGGCAATGGGTATGGCCATGGTTTCCATAGCTGACCCCAAACTGAAGATCTGGGTTTCCTTCTTGGATTGCAGATGGACTTTGCACGGCTGCCTGCAAGTGTGTCACGTTTGACCTGGATGGTCTCTGGTCAGACCATCACACCACTTTATCCTGCAGCTCGGCATGGTTGGCTGAACTCGACGTGGTTATGGCCGGCTTAGCTTTGCATAGTCAGTGTTTCAGCAGCGCCTGAGAGGTTAGTCCAGGGCACAGTCTGCTCTACAAGCCATCTCCAGGGTGAAATGCAGTGTTTGTCCAGTTACTGATGTTTCTATTATCTTGTTTTGGAATACAAGGATTTACACTTTGGCTCAGGGTACTGCACGAGCCACACAGAGAAGGCAGTAGAGCGGCACGCAGGGAGCTGCAGTAGGCAGCGGGGCCATCTGCAGAGAATCAAATCCTTGAGTAATTCATTAGCTGATTCATCCTGTGATGGTTCTTTGGATCTGTAATAAGAATTAGTACTTCTCCTTACACAGAGGAGGGAAAAATTAATTCAGAGTTTCTAGTAAAGCCTAAGAAGTGACTCTGAAGCCTCGTCAAATGTTCCTATGATTCAGGGATCCAGTGCATGGGGGCTGTTTATCAGTCTGGCCCAGCTGAGGGACTGCCTCCAATGAAGTCATCTTGATCAGCACTGGCATCTGCTGATAGAAAGATGTGAGCAAAGTGAAATATGTGCCTGCTTCTAGTTTCCTCCTTGATGCTGGCTTCAGTAAGATGCTCAAAAAATACAAAATACAGTATTCTTGTTTGTATTAAAGCAGTCAAAGGATGCAGGTTACCTTCTGATGGTGACCTCTTCAGCTGCTGGCACAAGATGTTGCATTTCTTTACTAGAACTGCTTCAGTCTGAAGGGGAGGAGGCTGAGGGCAGACCTTATCGTGCTCTATAACTACCTGAAGCGGGGGTGTAGAGAAGTGGGGGTCGGTCTTGTCTCCCAAGTCACAGGAGATAGGACAAGGGCAAATGGCCTCAACTTGTGCCAGGGGAGGTTTGGATTGGATATTAGGAAAAATTTCTTCATGGAAAGGGTTATCCATCATTGGAATAGGCTGCCCAGGGAAGTGGTTGAGGCACCATCCCTGGAGGTGTTCAAAAGACGGGTTGACATGGTCCTCAGGAATATGGTTTAGTGATTTTTTATTGCTTATTTCTTATTTATTTTTTTGTCAGAATTAGGTTGATGGTTGGACTAGATGATCTTTAAGGTCCCTTCCAACCTAGACGATTCTATGATTCTATGATTCTAACAGGCAGCAATGTAGATCAAGTGGAATGGAACTCTCTGCTTCTGCTTGAAACACAGAAACTGTTATATGCACAAGAGAAAATCTTTTCAGTTCATCAACAAAGAAAGAAGGGAGCTCTTGGTCAGAGCGTTGGATCACTCCCGCTAATATTGACCCTCAGCAGTACAGGTTGGGGTTTGCTGTCCTTTCATCCCTCTGATATCAGATCTCTACCTCCACCTGAAGCCATGGTTTCTCGCTTTCAGCAGGTCCCAGCAGAAATCTTGCCACCATTTCACATACTTTTCTGACTCTACTTCCTAACGTACTCTTAACACTCTCCTCCACGCACACGGGGCCTTACTTCTGAGGGTATCAGTGCTCGTTGTCTTGATTTCCAAGTTTGAGACTGAAAGGTTTGTAGTTTCTGTAAAACTGTCAGTGAAGTAATTTTGTACTTGAAAAATCATTTGAAAAGATGAGCTGCCCTCACTGAGTAACTGTGTGCATACTGTTTGTAATATACTTGCACAGCGACTTTAAATAGCATGGCTTCAGTGGGCTCGGGACTTTATACACAATGAACCTGATGGAGTTTGGTTAGTGGTTTTATAGTTTCATAGACTGTTTTTCAGCCTTTTCTTTTTTTTTTTTTTTGGTGTTGTTTTTCTTAATTTTTGATTGATTGGGTTTGGGTTTTTGGTTTCAGATTTTTGTTGGGGTTTTTTTTGTTGTTTTTTTTTTGAGGGCCTGCCCATTTTGGTGGGTTGTCCCCCACTTTTATTCCTAGAAAGCTTTGTTCATATCTGTGTCTTCTTCAGCTGTTTCTGTTCTGTGTTTCCTCCCCAAGTGCTGTCTGACACCACGGGGGCATCCCTGGTCCATGCAAGGAGCACAGCACTCCTGCTTCCCTCCCCCAGCACTGCCTCGCTGCTCCTGCCCAAGCGCTGCAGCCTCCAGCCTTCCACATATCTTGGTCCTTTCTCTCCTCAACCTGTATGAATCCTCCTGCTTTCCAGAGAAACCATGACTTCATCTTCTGGCAGGATTTGTGCTCCCCGCAGCCTGACTTCCAGGCTATTGCACTGCTCTTCATCTCCTCTGCCGTTCCTCCTTGATGCCCTTTTCTGCTTCTGTTGAGGCAGGATAAGGTCCTTCCTCTCTCACGAGTCCTCAAGGAAGACAGTATGTTGGGCTCCTCAAATATGAGTGCCTTGGGTTCTGTTTATTTTTGTGCAAATGTTCACTCCTTATCCTCTTTTACTTCCATTTCTGCTCATCTGTCCAAAGCAGGGTGTCAGAGTATCCCAGTCCTCTCCCAGCCTCCCTGCCCGAATCCCACTCTACCTGTTGGACTTCTCTCGCCGCAAAGCTCTGGTGGTGTCCCGTGATATAATTCATCATGCATTTGCACTCAGGTCTTCTCTGGAGAGATGCTCACTCTGTTGCATGATGGTATATGACATATTGCTCTCCCAGTAAGGCGCCGGTGGGTGCTGCCTTCAGGTTGGGAAACCTGTTCGTTTTGGGCAGTGTTCACTGGAAATTGTGTGCTCTCAGCCAGGTTCCCCACCAGCAGTAAGGGCAGCACAGGGGGGCGGTGGGTTATGACTGTTGGGATCTACTTTCTGTGCTGTTCTGAGCATACTTTACCTTTCTGACACCAGCCAGTCTTGTGTCCTGTTCTAGTGAGATTCGGGGGAAAGAAAGAAGAGGTTTTATAATGAAAATTTTGAGGTATTGAACACATTAACACTTGAAACATTTTCTATTTGTTCAGTTTTCAACCTTAGGAAATTTTCTCAAGATGTTAGCTGTTTGCACAACAAACTTATGATGGTAACGATTTCTTACCAAGGAGGGAATGCATCTAATATTGGCTGTGATTGTAACTCTGAGTGTGACTTGCATTAGATTCTGGTGCAATTTGGCAAGTTTTGTGCTGATTCACTTTGCATAGGGGAGGGCTGAAAATTATTAATGCCAACCTGAGCGTGCAGGCTGTGAGTCACTGCCTGGTGGTCATTGCCTGGTCTGGCTGAGAAGGATATTTTCTATGAACTGAGACCGTGCATCTTTGAAAATGATCCTTTTACATATTCATGAAAATTTACCTAAATTCATTGTGGCTTTGCACTGAAAGTGAATTGCATCCTAGGAAGTGCCATATGGCCTGTGCTTTTATATTTAAACAGTTACTGCATCAGAAATATAAAGCCCCCAAACCTGCTCTCAAACCTTTGGAGGAATAAAACGTTTAACTGCCACTGTGGACACGTAAGAGCTGCATGCATTTCCCTGCAGGCTTCTTGAAGTATCTGATCGGGAGACATGTGGTCCTGAGCTGCTGTCTTTTTTGGGTCTTTAACTCATTTCTGATCTCCCTCCTTGAACACCAGTCTGGGTATAAGAAGCAGAGTGGGTCAGCTTGATTTTTGTGAGAAGCCAAAAGTAGGGGTTGTGTGATATTTAATGGTGTTCTGAGGATGACCCACTCTATGACACTGAAGGCAGTTATTGCCCTGGAAACAGCATCTAAGCCTGTTTAACCCTCTGTTTGCTCCCCGCAGCCCCGTGGTGCTGCTGGTTTAAGCATTGCCCAAGGCATGGACAAGAGGAAATGGGCACAAACTTGAACAGAAGAAGTTCCACCTAAACATGAGGAGGAGCTTCTTTCCTGTGAGGGTGGCAGAGCCCTGGAAGAGGCTGCCCAGAGAGGTGGTGGAGTCTTCTTCTCTGGAGACATTCAAAACCCGCCTGGACACGTTCCTGTGCAACCTGCTCTGGGTGGACCTTCTTTGGCAGGGGGTTGGACTAGCTGATCTCCAGAGGTCCCTTCTAACCCCATGTGATTCTGTGATGGGCAAGAGCCTCGGGCCTCTTCTAGCTGCTTGGAGCAGGCTGCACACAGAGCTCGTCAGAGACGCAGCTGTATCAGCCATCAGAGAATACCCTGCCTCAGGGACGGAGCTGATGTCTCCTCCTGATGGGCACACAGCAGTATTTTGTGACAGCAAGACTATGAACTATGAACACTTGGCTGGAAAGCCACCATGATAGATGCTGCTGTACATTCAAATGTGCTCGAATGTAGTTTAGACCTTGCTGGGGAAACAAACATCATCGTCCTTAAAGAGAAACCAGACAATGAAACTAATTTCCCTGAATGGATTTAAGGGAGATAATTTCTTGTTGAACATCTGGCCTTTTAGGTGACTGGCAGCAATTAACTGCAATGCACTGGTTTCCAGTGAACGCCGTCTTCATGGGAAGTGTGGAGCTGGTGCAAACCTGCATCATCAGGCCCTAAAATAGCATCCCTGTTCTCTGGTAAAGAAGTGAACATTTTGTAATTGCAGACTGGCGTGAGACAGTGCACTTTTTTTTTTTTCAAATTTTACATTAAGGAAAAAAAATAATCATATACCTCTGTGTCGAGAGGATTAATTAATTACTGGATGCAAGCCATTAGTGTAAAATGCTAAATATTGTTCTTCTGGAGAGTATATCAGCTAGAACTGGCCAAGTATTGGAGTGTATGTTTGCCTCTTCTCCCATGAACTAATTCATTAGAGTAATTACTGTTTGAAGTCTCCTACAGAGATACGTACATGGAGGAGGGAAAAAAAAGGGCTTTGGCTAAAAATTAGCTTTATGGAAATCTTTTTTCCAGCTGGCTTTATGCTCAGTTTTCCTTCCACTCTGAGTTGCTTCTTCCCCTTCACAACCAATACCGGTAAATTGTTCAGTAAAAGCAGGAATGTTCTGTCACAGCAGAGACGGAAGATGAGAGAAAGGATGTTTCTGCCTCTCCCGCTGATCTCGCATGTTGCAAAAGCTGCCTTCTGGCAGGCACACGGGGCGAGGAGGACACGTAGGATGGGGATCCACCACCTGGCATTCCCACTGGGAAAGGCCATGCCCAGCTGTGAGCAGGGTTCTGCCCATTTCTTTTTCCTCCTCTGCTGGCTCGGGACGGCTTGTGGTCACCTCTTATGGCTGTCCCAGCAGTTAGCCTTCTCTGAGGCCCCAGGTAGCTGTTTCTCCCCTCCAGTCTAGGTAAGTAATTAGCTGCCTTCCTCTTTCATCCCTGCTCAGCTGCTGGAGGTGCCTCCCCAGTAGCCCACCAGGTTGGGATGGAATCCTTCCATCCCCTTGGAACGGCAGCTTGAAAGATGGAGTGACCTTACCACATCCTTTAAAGGACATTAGGAAAATTTATGAGTCATTTTTAGATTCTGAAAACTTGCCACAGAGCCATCCTTGGTGAGACTGGATGGAGAGCTGTAGCTCTCAGGGTGGATGGGACTGAAGTGTTGCCCTGGTGTGGGCACTGGGACACGGTGGTCTCTGTTGTCTCCCAGGAGGGGGTGTCCATGCGTGCCATGGCGTGAGGATGTGTGCTACTCAAAGGGGTGCAGGGACCTGTGCAGGGTCCCACAACCTGTGGGACAGACTATGCTTATGTATGTTTAATAGGATCTCAGACACCAAGTTTTGCTTTGTGCTGCCTCTTTGCCTCACCTTTCCACCATTCCCTTTTGCTCTCCTTCTCCCACCACCCTCCTGTGGCCTGCAGACCATGGCGGGGCAGGAGTTCTGGTCCTCTCTTCTGTGTCCTGATTTTAAATCATGGTAAGGGCTGGCTCCTGTTCTGCAGGCTTTTCTGTATGTATTTTTCTGAAGAGCTTTCTGCCTCTGTGATCCCAGAGCTCACCTCAACTTTCCCGCTCGGGGATGGGAACAACTGTTTGGAAATGTTTTCCTTCCATTTCCATGATGCTTCAACCTTGCCTGGAGATGCCTTCTGCCCGCTTTAGGAGCTGAGGACTTTGTGCCTGTGCCAGCTTCCTGCGGTGGTACGAAGGAGTCTTCTGCTTGCTGGTGCTCCTTCTCCCAAGGAGGCTGCGTGCGGTGGCCTCGTGCCCTGGAGCTGTGCTCCTGCTGGGACACTTCCCTGTCCCTGCTCTCATTGTACCTCTGACAGATGGTGGCAGCAGCACTCTGTTCTCCTTTCTGAAGACATCTTCTTTAAGTTTGGTTCACCATTCTGGACGCTTTGAAGCTGAAATTCTTGGTGACAGGCTCTGAGGGGAAAGGGCCGTGTGTTGCCTTCCCGTGGCATTTGCACAAGCCTGAAGAGACACCAGGGGTGCAATTCCTCCTGTTCAAAGATGCCTGCAGCCCCTCTTCCTACTGTCCTATTGGTGTAGATAATTGTGAATGCGTGTCAAGTTCAGCATAAGGGAGTTTTAGTCTTAAAAATAGCAGTAATAAGCCATAGTTGGCTTTTCCTCTGATCCAAGCCATAGCAGGACCCGACTCTGAAGACAGGGGTGATGTGAGGCTGCAGCTGACAGCGCCGGGTGAAGCGAATCCTTCTCTAACAGGGGCTCTGCTTCTGTTAATGAGTGAGTCTGGAAGGCATGATTTCACTTTTGTCAGCTAATCGATTATCCTGAGGGCTGCAAGGCTCCCAGCTTCGTTTACAAATTGGTACTAAGGAATTTTGACCCAGAGAAGGAGACAAGAAACAAAGGACCTCATTTCCCTACTTGTCTGTCCCCATAGCCATACAGGCACATAGGGGGCTCTCTCTGCAGGAATCACAGAATCATGGAATTGGCACAGTCGGAAGGGACCTCTAGAGATCATCCAGTCCAACTCCCCTGCCAAAGCAGGGCTGCCCAGAGCACATCACTCAGGACTCCATCTAAGTGGGGCTTGAAGATCTCCAGAGAAGGGGACTCCACACCCTCCCTGGGCAGCCTCTTCCAGGGCTCTGCCACCCTCACCCCAAACAAGTTCTTCCTCACATTGGAGTGGAACTTCCCATGGTCCAGCTTGTGCCCGTTGCCCCTCGTCCTCTCACTGGGAACCACTGAGAAGAGCCCGGCTCCATCCTCCTTCAACCCACCCTTTAGACACTTGTCAGCATGAATAAGGTCTCCCCTCAGCCTTCTCTTCTCCAGGCTGAAGAGTCCCAGCTCTCTCAGCCTTTCCTCATCAGGGAGATGCTCCAATCCCTCCATCATCTTTGTTGCCCTACGCTGGACTCTCTCCAGCAGTTCCCTGTCTCTCTTGAACTGGGGAGCCCAGCACTGGACGCAGGATTCCAGTTGTGGCCTCCCCAGTGCAGAGCAGAGGGGGAGAATGACCTTCCTCCACCTACTGGCCACACTCTTCCCTCTGCAGCCCAGGATCCCATTGGCCCTCTTGGCCACAAGGGCCCATTGCTGGCTCATGGAGAGTTTACTGTCCACCAGGACCCCCAGATCCTTCTCCTCAGAAGTGCTTTCCAGCAGGTCCACCCCTAACCTGTGTTGGTGCCTGGAGTTCTTCCTCCCCAGGTGCAGGACCTTACATTTGCTCTTGCTGAACCTCATGAGGTTCTTCTCTGCCCAGCTCTCCAGCCTGTCCAGGTCACGCTGGATGGTGGCACAGCCCTCTGGAGTGTCGGCCAGCCCTCCCGGTTTGGGATCAGCAGTGAACTTCCTGAGGATACACTCTGTCCCCTCATCCAGGTCATTGATGAATATGTTGAACAAAACTGGACCAAGTGTTGACCTCTGGGGGACACCAGTTTGCTTGGGTAGGCTTGAGAGGAGTAGTCAGTTGATATCTGTATGTAACTCAGAACTTCAAGTCCCTCCTTAGGCGAGGGATTTACATAAGCATTGAAGTGACACCACAGCAGGGGAGCAGCAAGATACCCAACAGGGAGCATGTGCCTTTGCAGCAGCCCCGAGGCAGGGGGTTATGGTGGCAGGGGGTTTTGGTGGCAGGGGGTGCGGGTCCTGTGGGGACCCCAGGCAGTGGCTCTGGCAGAACCTGGCCGCAGAACCCGGCTGTCCTCCTGGCCTGTCCTCAGGGTGAGCAGGCGGAGGGTCCTTGCCCCGGAATCCTGCGCTTGCAGATCCCACAGCAGCGTTAGGAACCTCTTTAATCACGCGGTTATTTTGTACCCTCATCAACTTCTCCAGCTGTGGGGGGTTACTCATGGAGTGAATCATAGTGAAAATTAGTAGTTGTCTTTATGAATTATCCCTTCACCCGCTTACCAGATTTCTGGTTGGGGTTTTTGTATTTTTTTTTGTTTTGTTTAACATTATGTTTTAGCTTAATGTGAATGTCTGGGGAAGTCCTGGTGCTTTAGTTGCTTGTGTAAATTGGCCCTCCTCTGGGGTATTTCAGCAGCTTGTTGAGTTATCGTGCAGTTTTTAAATGAAATGTGTTGAGGGTTTTTTTATGTAAAATAGACTGTTCTGTTACAAGAAACAAAAGCATTGCAAATAATTTTTCTTTGTAACACCTCTTTTTTCTGCCAAGCTGTGGCTGCGTTTCTTATTCACCCTTACTTTTCCCTACCTGGCAGAGTTGCATTTAGCCCTGGAGCGGGTGGCAGAGCCCCTGCTGCTCGGGAGCTTCACTTTCTAGAGGTAGACACTGATTTACGTGGTGAGATGTAACTTCCCGTTCCTGCATAGCCACAGGAACGGACCTGTCTGACATTTGGTAGGATCCTCCAAAGGGAGCCCTTGCACTGGCAGGGGTTTGGTGTACTGCAGGAACTTCTCGTGTGTGGCAGCCGAAAGGTTTCAATGTTTGAGAGTGGCCAGCTGGATTGTCAAAGAGCCACCCGCCTGGAGCTGATGGTTTCCAGACCTGAGGTCTAGTCCTTGAAATCAGTAGATGTAAAAAGACCATCAAACACTGATCATAAGCTTATAGAGATGGGATAAATATTAAAAGTAAAAAAAAAAGAAAAAGAAATCCATTATGAAGAACTTTGAATTCCTACTGAGTTATGTTTGTTCCTTTTATTGCTTTACATTTTTAAATTTTTAATTCTTTTCTGCGGTGGGATTCAGACGCAGACCAATATGACCGTGCTGAAGCCCAACTTTATTGTTTTAACAGACTCTTTTATATCTTTCTTACAAACGTGTGTCCATGTATAATTGGTTCACTTCAAGTCCAACAGTTCATGATTGGGTGACTTCCTCCTTCTTTGTTCTCTGCTGTAACTTCAGTAACTTTCCTCTGCTGGAAGTCTGACAGGTCCTTAATCTTATTTACTCCCTTCTTCTCAGGACTCTCAGGGATATCCCTTCAAGGATACACAGGTGTCTGCTCAAGGTCAATGTTAAGCTCACATTCTGATCCCTCGGACCAGCTGAGGTTTCCCACACTTTTCTATTTATTTCATTTTTATGGTACACTTGAAAGTCTTGCCCCTGCATTTTGGCTTCCTGAGCATTGCCGCCCTCACTTCCCAAATCCATCAGAGCAGTGGCATTTCTGGGTTGAGTTGAGCTGCTGCCCCCAACGATGGGGCTGCTGCCTTCCCTGGCTGCCATCACCCCCCTGCTGTCCCCTGCTGTCCCTGCTGGGGGTGACACAGCTTGGTGACAAACCCCCAGAGCTGTGAGCCTGGTGTTGGCCATAGAATCACAGAATCAGATGGGGTTGGAAGGGACCTCTGGAGATCATCCAGTCCAACCCCCTGCCAGAGCAGGTCCACCCAGAGCAGGTTGCACAGGAATGTGTCCAGGCGGGTTTTAAATGTCTCCAGAGAAGGAGACTCCACCACCTCCCTGGGCAGCCTCTGCCGGGGCTCTGCCACCCTCACAGGAAAGAAGTTCCTCCTTATGTTTAGGTGGAACTTCTTGTATTGAAGTTTTCAAGTATGTATCTTGCATTCAAGTAACGGCAGGGTTTCCAGCTGGCTGCCTGCACAGCGTGTTTCCACAGGTCTTGTGTGGTGGTTTTATCTGCTGCTGAAATCTTTAATTGTCAAATGGATCTGCGATTCAGTATGATGAGAGACGCCTGTAAGAGGTTAATTACCTCTTGCAGAAGAATGTGCCATTCCAAGTACTACACCAGCTCTTTCCAAGGATCAGTTTTGGTTGACCACAATCTCTCACCGAGTGAAAGGGATTAACAAAAACTAATTAATTTTTTTTTCAGGATTTGGGCCACATAAATAATCAGTTGATGCAGCTTTTCTGAGAAGTATGAAGTGATGCGTTTGCCTTCCCATATGAGTCTAGAACGTCTGGGATGTGGAGCAGCTCCTTTTACTGAACCCTGAAGCAGCACAAGTGCTCCAGGAAATGTTCAAACACCGCAAATGTGGAGAGCTGAGGATTGCCATTATCCACTCTGTGGGTTTTAAAAAGCGACTGTCAGAAAAGCTTGTCTTCACTGCCAACCCCCTGAGCTGGCAAGATAAATGTAACCTTTTAAATGTATCTTGGTTTCTTTTGGATTGATGGATATTTTTTAATTATTATTATTAATTTTTGTTTGCTTGCTGGGTTGTTATTTATTTATTTTTGGCAAAGGGAAAATGATGATGCTAAACTAATTAGTGGTCAGTGTTAGTAGCTTCAGGAAGAACTCCACTACTTTGAATCTCATAATCTTGTAGTAGGATACGGAAGTTTTGCACATTTTGCTATATGAAACAAGCGTAAGAAAAAATACCGAGCTAGGACCTAGTATAATACAGCACAATAACTCCCCACGGACTCTGGTGACAGCAATTCAGATTTCCTTTTCATTCTTATCTGTGGGGCTGCAAAGAAGAGGAGCAGATCTGTAGTCAGGGAAGCTTTCCAGAATAACTTGTAGGCAACTGAGGGATTCAGCCCTGAAGAGGTTCTCTGAAGAGGTTCTTTGCCTGCCCCTCTTCTCCCAGTGCTCCCAGTTTCTTGTGTGTCCCCCAGCAGATGGGCTTGCTGGAGTCCTCAGTAGGATTCCTCAATTGTAAGTAAAGTAACAGGTCCCTTGACAGACCGGCTGTCTTTTAATAGGAAGATATTTTCCCACTTGTCCAGATGTTGAAAATGTTTCTATAGACAATGCTTCTATATTAGGATTTTTTAAAAATTCAGACAAATAGCAAAAGGTGATCTGTTGCTTCTCAGTGTTAGAGCAGATGGGAGGAGGACAGACGTGGACAGGCTGGGGAGTTGGGCAGAGAGGAACCTGATGGAATTCAACAAGGGCAAGTGTAGGTGCTGCACCTGGGGAGGAATAACCCCCTGCACCAGGACAGGCTGGGGCTGACCTGCTGGAGAGCAGCTCTGAGGAGAAAGACCTGGGAGTCCTGGTGGACAACAGGGTGACCATGGGCCCTTGTGGCCAAGAAGGCCAATGGTCTCTTGGGGTGCAATCAGGAAGAGTGTGACCAGCAGGTGGAGGGAGGTCATCCTGCCCCTCTGCTCTGCCCTGGGGAGGCCCCATCTGGAGCAGTGGGTCCAGTTCTGGGCTCCCCAGTTCCAGAAGGACAGGGAACTGCTGGAGAGGGGACAGCAGAGGGCTGTGAAGATGACGAGGGGCCTGGAGCATCTCTCTTATGAGGAGAGGCTGAGGGACTTGGGTCTTTCTAGTCTGGAGAAGAGAATGCTGAGGGGGGATCTGATCAATGCCTATAAATACTTAAAGGGTGGGTGTCAGGAGGATGGGGCCAGGCTTTTTTCAGTGGTACCCAGGACAAGAAGAAATGGGCACAAACTTGACTAGAAGAAGTTCCACCTAAAGATGAGGAGGAACTTCTTTGCTGTGAGGGTGGCAGAGCCCTGGAAGAGGTTGCCCAGGGAGGTGGTGGAGTCTCCTTCTCCGGAGACATTCAAAACCCACCTGGACACGTTCCTGTGCAACCTGCTCTGGGTGGACCTGCTCTGGCAGGGGGTTGGACTGGATGATCTCCAGAGGTCCCTTCCAGCCCCATGGGATTCTGTGATTCTGTGTGGCAGCGCTGCCACAGTGTTTTTTGCTGCTCTCAGAAATCCTCCTGGTGCTGCAGACGCTGCTGTAGATGCTGAAGTGATGCACAAACCACAGACACTTACATGATAATGATGATTTTTTCATCTCTTGGCCTGGGCTTTAATCAAACTGAATACATGTGGGAAAGCACTGGAAAGGGGTAAGCATCAAATCATACTTTTTCAGGTTAAATTTCCAGGATATGAAGTTAAAGAGCTAGGTTTTTCTGGTTCCACCATTTTCTTCTTTTTTTTTTTTTTTTTGGGCGGCAGGGGGGCAGAGAGAGGGTGTTCACTGCCCTCCAAAATCCTTCTCAAGTGTGAATCACAGTTGCAATTTATTTTTAGATACACCAATGTAACAGTTAAGTCAGAACTGCTCTTGTGCTTTTGCCTTTAATACAATTATTTCTATACTTTGAATAATTCATAATGAATTTTAGAGTAACTTAAAATTTTTGAATATGTAAACCAAAAAATATGGAACAAAATCCCAATGAAACTTTGACAGAAAAAATGATGATTTTTGATCATGTAAGTTTCAATAACATTCAGATATCTTTAAAATTTACACACTAAAAAAACAAAGTAACAGAATTGTAAAGTTTTTAACACTGGGGTTTTTAACATTTGATCCCATGTAACTTACTGAGTTTACAAAAAGCAGAGGACACATCTGCAAAGCCTCTGTCCATTTGTGTCAGAAGATGGCCAGTGAGTTGGTCGTTAGTCCTTCCCTGAAGGGACCAGGTGCTGAAAGGCTTGGATGTCAGCCCGGGGACTGCAAGATCCAGAGTCAACCTTCTCAAAGGCTTGCACAGACTGATGTGCAGGACCTGGAACAAGTAGCCAAGGCACCTGGTGGTTCATTCCCCACCTGGAAAATGGGGATGATAAAAGTTCTCCACCATTCAGCCGGACCAAGTTGCAGAGCAACGCAAACTGTTGCAGAAGGCAGAAGATCAATATATCCCATCTGTTTGTGTCTTTCGGTTCTGACCTTTCTGTTTCTCAACATTGTTTAAAAAGCAAATGACCAAAGCTGTTGTTTGAGGAGAAGCATCCAGGAAGGCAGAGCACAGCAAGGCAGGAGTGGGGTGGGTGGGTAACCCCGGGTTTGCTGTGCCTGGTCGCTTCAGCATGGAGGAGCAAGCAGGAGATAGCTCGATTCCTTCCCAAAGCCCTGCTGATCCCAAATCCAGGAAATGACCTGTTGGGTTTGCAAACTCATGGGTAGATAGGGGCTGTGTCCAAAATGCTTGGCAGCTCTTGCCCTCTCGTACGCAGTGTATTAGGCACACAGGTCCCTCGCTGCACGTCCCAAGCCCATTTCATTTTTATGGAATGATTTAGGTTGAAAAGGACCGTATACATCCCCCCTGCCCTGGGCAGGGACACCTCCCACCAGACCAGGTTGCTCCAAGCCCCATCCACCCTGGCCTTGAACCCCTCCAGGGATGGGGCAGCCACAGCTTCTCTGGGCAACCTGTTCCAGTGCCTCACCACCCTCACAGCAAAGAATTTCTTTCTGGTATCTCATCTCAATCTCCCCTCTTTCAGTTTAAAACCCTCCCCCCTCATCCTATCACTACATGCCCTCATAAAATGTCCCACTCCAGCTTTCTTGTAAGTGCCCTTCACATACTGGAAAGCTGCTCTAAGGTCTCCCCGGAGCCTTCTCTTCTCCAGGCTGAATTCCCCCCAACTCTCTCAGCCTGTCTTCACAGCAGAGGGGCTCCATCCCTCCCAGCATCTCTGTGGCCCTTCACTGGCCCCATTCCAACAGGTCCATGTCCTTCTGCTGTTGGTGGCCCCAGAGCTGGAGGCAGCACTGCAGGTGAGGTCTCCCCAGAGCGGAGCAGAGGGGCAGAATCCCCTCCCTCGGCCTGCAGTTGGACATTGACTTCTGCTGTACGTTATACCCCTGCTCTGTTCTTGTAATGAGGTCCTGGTGTAGCCACTTAAAATGCGTACAGACAGATTTTGCAGCAACGTTGGTCTTTTCTAGTGAAAAGGCTGGAAATTGTTATTCCTTTTGACAACCAAACCTCTTCAGAGGCATAGGAGGCATTACTCTTAAGTAATAAGGGGATTAAGTGAAATGTCTCAAAGCAGTAATATATTTGGCTCCACATTTGAAATGTTTGAAACATTACTTTGTGACTGCAAATAATTACTTTAGACAATGAAAAATACCAAGGATATTCCACCCTGGATGGTTTGTAATTCTGGGGAGAGACCGTCTCATCTTACATTGACAGTCCTCTGCGTTAACTTCCCCCCCCCCCCCCCCCCCCCCTTTTTTTTTTTAAACTCAAAAATCAAATGCAACTACTGTCAGTAACTGGGAAAATCAAAGATGTGCCTTTATTTTGGGAAGGTTAGCATCGCTCTTTGTTCTACATGTAGCAGAAAAAGCAAGCATTAGAGCATGGTGTTAAAATAGTTCCCTGCACCTCTCTTTAAGAATATCAAAGACTTTTCTGCTATTCAAAAGGGAAGCAGAACAAAAACATTGTGGGCAATATTTTTTAATAGAACAATGAGCCTGAATAGATAGATTTTAAAACCCTTGTTTCATAAATGTTTAAAAGAACCTTCACAGATTTAAACTTCATTTTTTATCATTGCTTTCCTTATTATGCATCAACTTTTAAGTTCCGTGATACCACTGTGAAAGAAATAAAATGTCAGATGTGAAGGATGTTATTATCAGTATGCAGTGGCACTTTTATATACTGATTATAATGAAGCTCTCCACATCACTTTCCTTCATTATTTTTATTTCAGCACCTAAAATGAAAAGGAATAAATGTACCTCTTGCTCAACAAATATTTTTATAAGATCAGCAATTGATTGCTGAATGTCAGGCTGCGTGGGCTCTTCTGGACATGCCCAATGGTGCGTGGTGACTGGTGGAGAGCCACATCCCTCTTTTTTTAAGCCCGTCTTTTCTCACAAAGGTACCTCTAAGGGAACCGGCCGTGATGTGGTCAAAGGGTCCGATGGTTTTCCGGAATCACAACATTCTTCATCCTTTCCCTTTCATCTTCTTGTAGCAGCCTTTGGTTCAATGCAGCTGCCAAGTGCTGATGTTCTGGGGCTGCAGTGGTCTCGGGAGCTCTTGAGCGACAACTTCTAGCATTTGTTTTGGTAACGCTGGACAATGTTAAAAAACAAACCAGCACCTAATGACCTGCCACTGAGTCTTGCATGCAAGCCTTTGCAGAGGTGCAGAAATTTGGCTGAGCAGTAGGAGAAGATTCTGCCGTGGAAAGCTGTTTCCCAGGTGTTTCAGGCAGTGAATAATCCCGTTTGGCGACGTACAGTAATGAATAGTCTAGTTTTGTCTGCCTACACTTTCAATCTGATTATTTCCTGTTATTTACAATGTTGTGTTAATTGAATTTTCTTAATGGTAATAAATAATATCTAGCCATATGTTGACTTTCACAACTTTATTGTACAGCAGGCATTAATGCAGCATAGCTGATTAGAGCTCTCGTACCCCTGTGCCGTAGAGCGTGAAGCTGGAACAGTGAAAGCAATGATAGTTCAGCTCCTTCTGCAGCCTTCCATGTCATAGAAAGATCTCTTTAAAACTGAAGTAGGGGTATTTCTGCAGCTCGAAAACATGCCAGGTACTTTCAGATACCCGTTTTTGGCCTATTGCTTAGAAAGTAACTTAATAAATATAAATGAAGTTGAACCCCGTGTTTTAGTGGAACTACTCCCTCTATGGCTATAAAGCTGGTTTTGCCATTCTGTATCCCCTCATTTAGATGGACCAGGAAGGCTGCAGAGTCATCTGGCTTTCAGATTAGGACATATCATGCTTTCTTTTGGCAGGCTGAAAACAGTAACAAGATCTGTTGTTTGGCATTCTGTCTTGCACTTGCCATTAGAGCAGCCATGAGCAGAAGGTGTGCGCTGATTTCTCAAGTTTTTCTCCTCTGATATTGCAATATGAGAATTCCCAGGTGGATTTGCATATTTGTTTATTTTTAATTCTTCTGTCCTGCTATGATGCATCCTGGGGGGCATCAAGAAGAGTGTGACCAGCAGGTGGAGGGAGGTCATCCTGCCCCTCTGCTCTGCCCTGGGGAGGCCCCATCTGGAGCACTGGGTCCAGTTCTGGGCTCCCCAGTTCCAGAAGGACAGGGAACTGCTGGAGAGGGTACAGCAGAGGCTACAAAGATGATGAGGGGCCTGGAGCATCTCCCTTACGAGGAGAGGCTGAGGGACTTGGGTCTTTTTAATCTGGAGAAGAGAAGGCTGAGCGGGGATCAATACTTATAAATACTTAAAAGGAGGGTGTCAAGAGGATGAGGCCGGTCTTTTTTCAGTGGTGCCCAGGGCCAGGAGAAGAGGAAATGGACACAAACTTGAATATAGGAAGTTCCATCTCAACATGAGGAGGAACTTCTTTCCTGTGAGGGTGGCAGAGCCCTGGAAGAGGCTGCCCAGGGAGGTGGTGGAGTCTCCTTCTCTGGCGACATTCAAAACCCACCTGGACACGTTCCTGTGCAACCTGCTCTGGGTGGCCCTGCTTTGGCAGGAGGTTGGACTGGATGATCTCCAGAGGTCCCTTCCAACCCCATGTGATTCTGATTCTGTGATTCTGTTTTCTGCGTGGAAAGGGCGGTCCATCAGCTGGCATGGAGCGTGCTCACAGCATCAGGCCCTGTGCTCTCACTCCCCATCTCTGGGAAGGGGCAGGTGGGTGGCCACCTCCAGCCACGCCAGGCGAGCTGCTTCTTTACCGCCGCCGTACGCACTGCTCTGAGTGGCACGGCAAAGGCTGTATTTTTAGTATTGCAGGTACGTCCAGGGCTGCAGTTTAACATCATCACCTGCTGATGATGTTAAATGAATGATCCTCACCTTGCCGTCAGTGTGCCCGCAGCGGGACCTTGAGAAGCATGGGGCTGGGGGCAGGTGGCTCCCACTGTCCCTGCCTGGCCACCAGCATGGGCAGAAGTGACAGTGGGTAGGCTCCAGAGGGGATAATGAACATGAAAGAAGATAAAAACCTGCCTGTGTTCAGGGTAGACGCTAGAGAAGGTGCTGCTTCTGCCAGGCTGGCTCCGCTGGGACCAGGCTCAGAAATGCTCTCTGCCCGGCCTCATCTCCTCTCGCTGCCTCTCCATCCCCTGGGCTGGGTTTGCTTCACTAATCTGATTTATCAGCTGTATCCCTGCAAAGTACAGGATTAACTTTTATGTAGTATTTTGAGCATTATACTCTGCTTATATTCAGGATAGTTTGTAAGATAAATAAAGCATGCTCCAATATCAGGTATGCATTAATAGCCCCTGGTGCTTTCATCTAGCAGCATACTCTGTAAAAATGTTTTTCCACTGCAGTTTCAAAAAAAAACACCCTTTATTTTTTACAGCTTTTTAACGTGGTAACTTTCAAGGTCATCTCTATGTAGTTGTGTTTTTAATTTGTGGTCACTAAGCTGCGTCTTCGACAGTCTCTTTATGTTTGTGATGAGAACGTATTTTTCTACAAGACTGAGTTGACTGAAGCCGTTTCATGTTTTCCGTGGTGTAGACATGTAACAGGCTGCAGATTGCTTGATAACTCCCTTATGAATAAAATTAGAAAGAAAAAAAAATGCAAAATTAAAGGATCACTTACATTATAGCCCTTTGTTCTACCTTGTTAGTTAATGTTCCAAACAACAGTGTACAAACTGCATAATTTGTTTTGCTAAAATGTACCCAGCGTGGAGCCATCTGTGTAATAGCTGACATTATTTATATTCAAAAGGGACATTGCGGTGGCTGGAAGAGCCCCTACTCCCAGCTAACCATTTCCAGCGTGACTCTACATTATTGATTTACATTCATTCTCTATTAACCTATTATAGTTCATCTGCCGCTTTCAGCTCTCTTACCATGTTGATGTACTTCTAATTTTCCAGACTGGATAGTGATTTACTGCAAAGGTGTTGGGATGAATTGTTCTCCAGTGAATATCTGAAAGCCCCTGATAGCCTCTTTCATTGACATCTGCATTGGTAGCTCTGGTACCAAACGAGGCCAGCGGCAATGCCTTGGCCGTCCTGGAAATGTTCCTGTCCTTTCTGTCCTTCGTGGTCTGCTGAGTCTATGCTTGTATTTCCCAAAAGAGTATTTGTGAGATAATACAGTTGGCGTCTTCGGAGATGGAACGACCCTCCCAGTCTTCCTGGGCTCTGCCCAGGATGCCTGGGGGCATTGAGAGTTGGTTTTCTTGCCTGTTTGGGAGGGACATCCCACCCTCTGCAAAGTGCTTTGAATTTTCTGGGTGCTGCATGCTGTGCGGTTGCGCTTGGTGGCTCTTTCATGCCTGCTCTGCTTGAGTGGGTTTTGTTCTGTTCTAAAATACCTGTTTGCATATTGCGCAACCACCAGGGAAACTACAGAACTCTACAGCAATGAAGTTATTGCTAAACATGCATTTTTTCAGTTAACTTAGTGGTAAAATAAATTCGGAGAATGTTTGAGTTGGAAGCTGTGACTTAGCAATAATTTTTGAGAAAATGATAAAGGAATAGTAAAGTAAAAGGCAAAGTTACGTGACTGCCATGAGAGAGCAAAATTGCATGTTCTAGGATTGGCTGGTTTTGAAGTGGTCTGGTTTGATGGGTACTGAGGACAGCATTGTTTTCCGTCTTTTATCTGAAATTATAAAAGTATCACTCTGAGGGTCTGCCCTGTGTTGTTGACTCATTAAAGGCGGTTTTACCAACACCCCTGAAAAATGAAGTAAGTGGCTCACAGCACTTGAAATGACACAGGCAGCCCTTGTTACGGGTGCCAGGGCGGGTGAGAGTCAAGGTGAAGAGCCCTTGTCAGCCCGTGCGGTCGTGAGGAGCTTGGTGCTGCAGCCCGAGTGCTGCCCAGAACCATTCAGGGCAGTATTTGGTCCTGGCTGCCAGCGGCAGCAGCTTGGGTACCTGATGGAAGCTCTTGGTGTTCTCCTGCTGCACTTGTAGGGTTCTGGTACCCGATCAGGAGAGTCAGAGTCAAAACGCCCATTTCAGTACAGGTTGGGGGTAACCTGCTGGAGAGCAGCTCTGAGGAGAAAGACCTAGGAGTCCTGGTGGACAACAGGATGACCATGAACTATCAATGTGCCCTTGTGGCCAAGAAGGCCAATGGCATCCTGGGGGGCATCGGGAAGAGTGTGACCAGCAGGTCAAGAGAGGACATCCTGCCCCTCTGCTCTGCCCTGGGGAGGCCCCATCTGGAGCAGTGGGTCCAGTTCTGGGCTCCCCAGTTCCAGAAGGACAGGGAACTGCTGGAGAGGGTACAGCAGAGGGCTACAAAGGTGATGAGGGGCCTGGAGCATCCCTCTCATGAGGAGAGGCTGAGGGACTTGGGTCTGTTTAGTCTGGAGAAGAGAAGGCTGAGGGGGGATCTGACCAATGCTTATAAATACTTAAAAGGAGGGTGTCAGGAGGATGGGGCCGGTCTTTTTTCAGTGGTGCCCAGGGACAGGACAAGAGGAAATGGGCACAAACTTGACTAGAAGAAGTTCCACCTAAAGATGAGGAGGAACTTCTTTCCTGTGAGGGTGGCAGAGGAGCTGCCCAGGGAGGTGGTGGAGTCTCCTTCTCTGGAGACATTCAAACCCCCCCTGGACACGTTCCTGTGGGACCTGCTCTGGGTGGACCTGCTCTGGCAGGGGGTTGGACTGGATGATCTCCAGAGGTCCCTTCCAACCCCATGTGATTCTGTGATGCATGCTTGGCGGTGCGATAGCTCGGCACACCGGGAGGTGGCTGGAGAGGCTGTTCCTGCAACTGGGACCAGTCCTTGTCCTTCTGGAATGGGCCCTGCCCTTGCTCTGCAGTTGGGGTGCTGAGCGGGCACACCTCCTGCTTTCTCGTGCTGTTTCAGGGTGACAGCACAGCAGGCGAATTGCATGATTAACTCACCATTTAGCGCTATTTCCCAGCTGAGCCAGAGCCTGGTTCCGTGGCTGGTCCTGTGTTTCTGCTCCCTGTGCCTGTGTTTGCTGCCCTGCTCAAATCCCAGCAGTCGCCTCCCGAAGCGTGGTGCCCCTGCGGCTGCTGGAGGGGATCCGGCAGGGGGTGTGCTGTGGTGCGGGGTGTCCTGGTGACATTAATGGTGACAACTGCCTCTCCGTGTACCCACAGAGGTGTCTGCTGGTGACATGGGACTGTTGCTGTGCCACCACCCTGGGGGTGGGGAGAGCTTGCACTGGGAAGGCTGGTGGAGCATGGGGTTGAGTACAGTGCGCTCTGGCAGCCCAGAAAGCCAACCCCATCCTGGGCTGCATCAAGAGAAGTGTGGCCAGCAGGGCCAGGGAGGTGATTCTGCCCCTCTGCTCTGCGCTCGTGAGACCCCACCTGGAACACTGTGTCCAGCTCTGGAGTCCTCAGCACAGGAAGGACATGGACCTGTTGGAACGGGTCCAGTGGAGGGACATGAAAATAATCAGAGGGCTGGAGCACCTCTGCTGTGAGGACAGGCTGAGAGAGCTGGGGTTGTCCAGCCTGGAGAAGAGAAGGCTCCGGGGAGACCTTAGAGCAGCCTCCCAATATCTGAAGGGAGCTCCAGGAGAGCTGGGGAGGGACTCTTTGTCAGGGAGTGCAGTGACAGGACAAGGGGGAACGGTTTTAAATTGGAAGGGGGGAGATTGAGATGGGATACCAGAAAGAACTTTTTTGCTGTGAGGGTGGTGAGAGCCTGGCCCAGGTTGCCCAGAGAAGCTGTGGCTGCCCCATCCCTGGAGGGGTTCAAGGCCAGGTTGGAGGGGGCTTGGAGCAACCTGGTCTGGTGGGAGGTGTCCCTGCCCAGGGCAGGGGGTGGGGCTGGATGGTCTTTAAGGTCCCTTCCAACTCTAACCGTTCTATGACTCTGTGATTCTATAAGTGGTCCTGGTGAGCTCCTGTAGCACAGCAAAAGGCTGCAAACGCTGCTGTCTCTGTGGGAGGTGGTGCTTTCAGGCTACAGCCTTCCTCCTCATGGAGAGCCCAGCAGGAGCAGGGACAGCCTGTGATGGCCCAAGGCACGGCACCTCCACGTGGTGTATGGAGGGTCCTCGTGTTCAGCCAGGAGCTGCTGGACTCCCCAGGGGGCTGCTGGTGGCGTGCAGGTCCTGCTGAGCCTGGCCCTGGGACCCCACGTTCTTCTTCATTTGGAGCCTCGGGGTCCACCAGCCCCCTCTTGTGTGTCGTCACCAAGGGTTCCTCCATGCCGCCCCCGTCGCAGCGGTGGTGCCGCTCTGCGTGAAACCCCTCTGCTGGAGGCTGGGTTACCCTGCCAACGCCAGGAGGCTCTGAATCAGATCCTACCCTGTAACTGCGCCGCAGCAGAGGGTGTTCAGAATCAAACGTGCTCAGCCTTCTCCTCCCTGCCTCCCCCATCATCATCCTGACCTCCTGGAGCACCATGCGATGTCCAAAGGGTCTTGTGAGTACTTGGATCATGAGAAAAGGATCTTTTCCAAGTCCTGCAGCATCATATAACCCGACTCAACTGTGTAGTGTGGATCAGAGGCAACATCTCGGCATGTTCTGTTGAAGTATAATTAATTACCATTTCAGTAGTGCTTCTAGTTGTACGTATTCATCCAGTGCATTGAGAAAAAGTAACAGTGCTTCTTATTATCTAATGGACTGTGTTACACATTGTGGATGCAACCTATTAATATGGAAATACTGGCACATTAATCCAGAATAATTTGCATGGTGTATTTCCTGACCTAATAATGAAAAAAGTAGGTCAGCTTCCAAGTTATCTGAACTGGGAATTAAAGCTTTATAGCAAGAAAGTCTTTGATAATTTTACACAAATGACTGAAATTTGCGAATCTTGCATGTTCAAAATGGTTTGCCCCATGATGATGACTTGGAGGTATTTCTAATTAATTGTAGTAGTACATCAGCACTGGATTTCCTTGGCTTTCCCATTATCTCACTGTTTTTTACAATTTAATGGAATTAAAAAACCATCAAAAGATACGGCTTACCAAACATTTGAGAAAAGGTGGTTTTAAAAGGAAATGTCATAAAATGTAGTTTACAGAAGCTTATGCAAAGTGGCCTTTCCTTTTCAGGAAGCATTTAGTTCAGCATTGAGCATTCCAGGTGCTTTGTTGTTGTTAAAAGAGCACGTGGTGCCTATAAATTCCAAACTGCTGGGTTGTAGCCTGGCTAGCATTCTCTGAGAAGTAGCTGGTGTATTTATGACCATCTCTAAGATGATTCCAGTGTTTAATCAGTGTCTACCCTAACCATCAGAATTCTCTTCTTCTTTCTGGAGATTTGATTCTTTGCTCTCATAAATGTGGGATGTTGAGATGTGTTTCAGGAGAGCAGCTCTGTAGAGAGAGACCTGGGAGTCCTGGTGGACAACAAGTTGCCCAGGAGTCAGCAATGCGCCCTTATCGCCAAGAAGGCCAGTGGTCTCCTGGGGTGCATTAAAAACAGCGTGGCCAGCAGGTGGAGGGAGGTCATCCTGCCCCTCTACTCTGTCCTGGGGAGGCCCCCTCTGGAGCACTGGGTCCTGTTCTGGGCTCCTCAGTTCCAGAAGGACAGGGAACTGCTGGAGAGGGTACAGCAGAGGCTATGAAGATGATAAAGGGACTAGAACATCTCTCTGCTGAGGAAAGGCTGAGGGACCTGGGGCTGTTCAGTCTGGAGAAGAGCAGACTGAGAGGGGATCTCATCGATGTTGAGCAACATCTAAAAGGCAGGTGTCTAAAGGATGGGGTCAGGCTCTTCTCAGTGGTGCCCAGTGACAGGACAAGGGGCAACGAGCATAAACTGGAAAACGGGAAATTCCATCTCAATGTGAGGAAAAACTTCTTTCCTCTGAGGGTGGCAGAGCCCTGGAAGAGGCTGGCCAGAGAGGGTGTGGAGTCCCCTTCTCTGGAGATATTCCAGACCCACCTGGGTGCTATCCTGTCCAGCCTGCTCTGGGTGACCCTACTTTGGCAGGAGGTTGGACGAGATGATCTCCAGAGGTCCCTTCCAACACCTACAATTCTGTGATTCTGTGAATATGGAGATTGCCAGGCTGGATTAGAGCCGATATCCCTCAAATGCTGTGCTGTTGGGGCAGAGGTGTGACTGCAGAGCGTGCGGGTTACTCCATCCACTCTAGCTGAAGGCCTGATGCCGTGGCCGCTCTCCCAGCCTGTCCATCCTTCCTCAGTGAGTGTCCTCCAGCCGATGTGTCCCATCTCCATGTCGCTCTGGCTGCAGTGTGGTGATGGATGCAGGCTGGAAATGAAAAGGCAAAATCTGAGGAGAAAGATCTGGGAGTCCTGGTAGATAGCACACTTTCCATGTGCCAGCAATGTGCCCTTGTTGCCAAGAGGGCCAATGGGATCCTGGGCTGCAGAGGAAAGAGTGTGGCCAGTAGGTGGAGGGAGGTCATTCTCCCCCTCTGCTCTGCACTGGGGAGGCCACAACTGGAATCCTGCGTCCAGTGCTGGGCTCCCCAGTTCAAGAGAGACAGGGAACTGCTGGAGAGAGTCCAGCGTAGGGCAACAGAGATGATGGAGGGATTGGACCACCTCCCTTACGAGGAAAGGCTCAAGGAGCTGGGACTCTTGAGCCTGGAAAAGAGAAGGCTGAGGTGAGACCTTATTTATGTTTATAAGTATCTAAAGAGTGAGTTGAAGGATGTTGGAGCCGGACTCTTTTCAGTGGTTTCCAGCGATAGGACAAGGAGCAACAAGCTCAAGCTGGAACATGGGAAGTTCCATTCAAATATGAGGAAGAACTTGTTTGGGGTGAGGGTGGCAGAGCCCTGGAAGAGGCTGCCCAGGGAGGGTGTGGAGTCCCCTTCTCTGGAGATCTTCAAGCCCCGCCTGGATGCTCCTGAGTGATGTGCTCTGGGCAACCCTGCTTTGGCAGGGGAGTTGGACCAGATGATCTCTAGAGGTCCCTTCCAACTCTAACAATTCCGTGATTCCGCGATTCCATGAAAATGGAGAGACCAAATGTGGGCAGCGTTGCAGGGGGTTTGGTGGCTCTTGCCCCAGCCCCGGTGACGCCTGGGGAAGGGCACTGAGTCTCTGAGCCAGGCACCTCCAGCTCTGCTGGGAGCTTTATGCTCTGAAGAAAGGCGTGTTTTGATGGACGTCCCTGTGCGGTGCTTGCTGTCACTTTGAATGGTTCAGCGAAAACACATGCTCATGCTCTCCTGTTGTGCAGGAATAGATTTTTTTTAAAGATTATGCACTTCCCCCGTGCTTTCACTATTCTCTTCAGCTAAATTTCACAGCCATGGTCTGTCACCCAGCAGATACCCTGCCGCTAGATGCTCAGATACTAGCATTTTTAATATAGCACACATTATTAGTAACTGATTGTCAGAACAGCCATGCACTATAGAGTATTTTCTGAAAGAATGGTTATCATGGATATGAAGCTTTTTTTCAGGTGTTCTGCTGTTTTGCTTCGCCCATTTAATATCTGACTGCCCTCCACATGTACAAGATGGCACATAGGCTCTCCTTGAAGAGCGGAGAGTTTGTTTTTTTCCAGCTTCTGGTTTATTAAAGCCTTGGCTCCTGTACTGAAAACAGAGAGTACTGAAAATTTTGAGTTCTTTTGTTTCGACTCACAAACATCCGTGATCCATGAGCTGTGCTGTCAGAAATCTCTTTTTGGGAACAGTAAGTTCTGATGGAGGCAGAAGCCAGATTTCAGATGGGGGCTGAGTGTGCTTGGTCCTGCCCGTCCGTGTGCTGGGAGAAACTTCTTATTGTGGGCCTGTTTGTGGTCACTTTCTGTGAGAAGTTCTTGGTTTTATTTTAGAATGAGAGATGTGGTTGAAGAAAATGAAATCAGGGCATGAAGAACACACTGTGGTTGGAAGGAGTGGCTGCTTATATTTGCCTGGTGATTTTGTGTGGCTTTATAATGGTAATGGAAATGTCGGGGGCTGAGTAGGTCCGGTAGCTGAGTAAAGTATTTTAGATACTTGTCTGTTTTCAGAAGCTAACTCAAATTGATGCTCTGTAGTATGATGAAATTATTTATGCAAAAGTTGCTTTGTGTTTAGGTCTAATGAAATCCCAGAAAGAAGATGAAAACTATTAGTGACTTGGCTTCTGTGGAATTTATAATGAGGCTTGATAGCATAGGAGTTTGGAAAAGAAAAAATTGTTATCTGAAATCCTGTTTACTCATCATAGCCTGTTCAAATTCCATTGCAGGAATGAGAATTGTTTTAGTATTCCCAGTCCTTGTTTTTTAAAATTTATTTGCAGAAAGAAAATTGGATTTGTCTCAGAATGATCAGTTTTCTTCCTATTTAGTGGGACAATATTTTCGATGTGAAATGACATGTTTTCATAAAGGTAAATGGTGGGCTACTCTGAGTAGTCACATCTCCTAGAGGACAGTGGCCCCTGATATGTGTGTGTGGGCAGGTAAGAGCTGCAGGAGCTGCAAAGAGAAGAGCATGTAGGTGTCCCCATCCCTGCTGCCAGGTGATGGATGGAGGGCTGCGGGGTGGAAGGCACCCCAGGGCATGGCTGAACCCCTCTGTTGGGAGACATTTGGCTGGCACTCTGTCCCACAGCAGATGCTACAGTGCAGCCCTCCAGGTCAGCCTTGGTTCAAAGAGAAGCAAATGCTCCCCTCAGCGTTGGAGCCCAAGCGTGTTGGCGTGAGTGACAGGCTGGGCATCGTCTCCTCTTTAAAGCTGGGTTTGGGGATTTCTCTTGCCAGAATGCTTTAAAGGCTAAGGAGCGTTGCTGCTCATTAATTAGTAAAATTGGAGCTGGCTCAAGTGGTGCTTGGAAATATTAACTATTAGACTTTGGATTCATGCCCTGGAAGAAAAGTGAGTTTTATGTTAGTTTTCCAGTTTTCATTAATAATTCTCCTTCTTTTAAAATAATGCTTCAGTTGGGGAAGTATGAGCAGCTTTAAGCAGATGGGCCACTCTGAAGGTCAGCGCTGTAAAAGAGGAGTCTTTTAGGGCCATGTTAGCAGTGCAGTGTAAGTGTTGGCTCTGACACAGCAACGGGGCCATCGGTAAGGGCGAGCTCAGAAACCCTTGGGAGCCCGTATCACTGCCATCGCTGCATGAGGCAGAAGATCAAATCAGCCATCTCCTGGTGGCTCCAAATCCTGTACTCCAGCAGCCACCTCGCAGTGTCATCACCAGCTGTGAAGCTTCTGCTGGCAGCCCCCTTTGCCACCTTTCCCTTGCCAGCTGGTATTTTTCTCCCCTTATCTCCTCTTTCACCACGGGCAAGAGATCTCAGCCTTCTCCTGGCTCTCTGGACACTTTCACACATGCCCTCACGCTACCAGCTTTTTAGGGGTGCTGGAGCTTTGACTTTCAGCTCAAGGTTGGGTTGTGGGTCAGAAATATCCCTCTGGTTCAGTCTGTAACATAGGGACCCCTCTCCAGTTGCTCTGGGTACGTTTGCCACGTGGAGTTTGGATACAGAAACCTGACAAAGTGCCACATCTCCAGATTTGGGCTGGTAAGTCTCTGCTTTCCAGAGGCTCATTGTCGCTGGGCACGTACCCTGTATTGGCACACATGGACATGCAGTGGCTTGAAGCCTTTCAGGTTTTACCTTTTTCTACTGAAAAAAAAAAAAGAAGTCAGTGTCCCTGTAACGTTGATAAAGCTGTTCAGAGAAAGAAATTGTGCGAGTGAGTGCCGAGTGCCGTTAGCAACCTGATCGTGTGTGATTGATGAACAGGTCTGAGAGTAACAGAATGGTTAATCTGCCCTGGAGATGGATGTGCTCTTCAGACATAATAGGAAGAAGAGCTGCTTCTTTTATAAAATTAGAAACTGAATGTGCATGGGCATTATATAACTGAAAAGTTAATACTGTATATGGCAACATGACGGAATAATACATATTGAAGTCCTTGATTTGTTCTCATTTCTGCCTTTCTGGTAGTTTATGGAAACATATGAAAAGTTTTCAAATGACCTTTAAAATTACCTCCTAACCTATATAGTTTATCATCATTTTCTGTTCTGTGAGCCTGAGGTGTTAAAGGATTCATAATTCAGTATTTCAAAAATTGTCAGTGGCTTCACTATATGGAATTTTAAGTATTCTGAATGTAATTCTGGCATTTGGTGGTTGTATTTGTTCATTTGAATGTAATGGATATTGAATAGGACCTATTATCAGCTTGATACAGAAAATATATTTCGGTAATTACATATGCCTACACTTCATATAAATTTCAATCTTTTTCTGCCAAGAGGGCTGGTAAAAGAGAACACCATCTTTTTTGCCTTTTATGAAGATGCAGTTCAGAATTTTGAATTCATGAGAGAGGTTCCTGGGGGAAAGAGGGAGCCGCTCCCTGGTGCTGGAGCACAAATCGGTATCAATTCTGTCCTTCCAGCAAAACCCCTCTGTGCTCTTTGACTTATCTTCTGTATTCTACTGACTTGCAGAGATTGCAGCCTCTGTTTATTAGAAGCACGTGAGCCTTTTTCTGAAGGACATACAGAAACGGATGATGTAGATAAAATGAAAAGAACTGTAAACCCATTACTAAGAGTATGGATTCCAGCTGCTTAATGGATCTAATATAAGAAATTGCCTCCCTCCTATGATCAGTCTGTGTGGGACCTGGGCGTTACGAAGGAGAGCTGCGCTCCGGTCTCAGTGCTGTGCGCTGCTCAGTTCTCACTGCAGTCAGTTCTCCTGTCACGGGCACTCTGCAGGTCACCGTAAGGATCAGAAGCTGCTGGAAGGAGTCTCCGTTCCAGATTTCCCATTTTCTGCAGCCCTGGCAGAGGGGCCTTTGAGCCAGGAGCAGCCATGGCTCACTGGCCCAGGGAAGGTGTCAATGGAGGCAGCTGTTTTGCTGAGCACACGGTACATTTGAAATTGTAAAAATAGGGTTCACTGGAGTTTCAACCAGTGGCCAAGCAGTTCCTTTAGGTCAAGAACAGGAAACTTGTACTTTTTACTCTCTTTGGTGTGAATGGAAGAATTTTAATCTGACTTAATTTATCATTCTGTGAATTAATGCTTGGAAAGAAGAATTGCATTTCGGAATCTGGCTGGATTCATAGAAACGGCTATACTATACCTTATGCTGCCATAGCAACATAGGAGCGCAATGAGTTAGAAATCTCCCAGTTATTAGAAAAACTGAATTAAACCAACTATTGAACGAGATTGTGTTTGCATAACAAAGCCAGGTTCTGCCTTCACTCCTGAAGTTCTGACCTTGTTTCAGGTAAAGGGGTATCCTTGGCTCCTGAGAAACAGGCTTGATTGAGATAGACCCTTCATGCTATGATGAAGAGTATGAGAATAGACATGCTGTGCTATCGTATGGGGACCCAGATTTGTGAATATATATATGTATTCAGGCTGCTCAGTGTGCTCGAAGCTGTCTTGAAGAATATTTAAAAAGGTAACGATTAATGGTAAGAAAAATTAAATTCTCTAGCTTAAGTTCCGCATTTGTGAAAGAAAGATGCTTATATGGTTTTGATTTACGTAGTGAGAGATGAAACAAAAGACGTTATGAGAAAGGAGATTTCTGGAGGGTGAGGAAATAGCAAGAACCTAATATTAACTACGAAGAATCTTATGAATTCTTGCTCTCCTAATAGTTGAGGAGAGGACTGAAGCTGGCAACAGATGATGGCTTTGAAAATACAGTGAGGCTAAGAATATCGTACTGCTTTCTGTATGATGTTTCCTCTCTATTAGGACAAAAAAAGGAAGAGACTTCTTAGGAAGAAATTTCTGGAAAATATTGCTTTTACAGGGGTCATTTCATTTGGAAACCACTCTGCCACTACCCTGATGCCAGGAAGAGCAGTTCTGTGAGCCCTCAGGGCACGCGGAAAATCTCATCTTTCTTGTGTTGTCAGTGACAAAGTGAGAGACAGAAGGAGGAAATGCGTTGAGCTATCGCTCTTATTTTTAATCTTATTTTTGCTGGTCTTTTTTACTTTAAACTTTATTAATGTATCGATTGCATCTTTTGTCAGAGATTGCTAATATATCTCCAGCCCTTCTTTTCTTCTCTGATTTTATAAATAGCTAGTTACAATGACCATAAAAAGACCTGTGGGCTTAAATTAAGGAAATTTTATAGTAAGCCTGAAGCACAAAGTTCTTTAGCACTGTTTTATAAAAAGTTTTGAAATACTTTGCAGTTGGCGATCGGGAGGATTTTTTCATATTTTGCAGAGTGTTGCTAGCAATTATCGATAATGTGTTTTTAAAGATCCGTGTAATAGAACAAGTCTTTAAAAAAAAAAAAAGCAAGTGCAGCCATTTTTAAAACTTGTGCTTAATGCACTGATAAATCTGTTGGCTTCCAGTAACACCGCAGAACCATTAGACTGATATATCGATAAGTGCAATTAAACTCAGATTATTTCCTGTAGGCTTTCTTCTTGCAAGGGCCTTTTGATGTACTCCTGTTCTTTTAACTTACCAGATTTGAGATAGTTACTTTCCTCTACAGCTGAACTTTTGGGATTGCTTTTTCTTCACCAGCTCTTCTTCCAGTCGGGACCAGTTCCCAGCGTGGCTGCGGTGCTTGGGCCACCAGACACTGATTTTTCTGTTGTGATGCAACTTGCTGTGACCTCTCTGCTCTGGCTCTATAGTGTCCTCATTGTACATGCTGTGTGTATTTGTCACATACACAGCGCATGCAATGTGGACATAGTGGAGCTCAATTTACGCCTGGTAACGAGATAAAATACCTCCAAGAAATGTTGTGGGGTTTGTTTGGTTGTTTTTTTTGTAGTATTTTATAATTTATTTATTTGGTGTGGGCACATACTATTCTTGTGTATGAGATGGGGTCCAAAAATGGTGTTGTGGCTGCAGTTCCTCAGTGAAAACAAGGCAGTGGCAAGAGCTCGCAGGGTCATTGCAATTCTCCAGACAGCCACAAAGAAACATCTTCGCAGGGCTTAAATAGCGCAGGGGTCTAATTTTGGACCCTGAAAGCAATGTGATTTCGTTTTAGGTTCATATATTCTATCACTGACATTCTTGTTGTGTTGTTTGTTTGTGGGGGTTTTTTGGCACATGTTGTGCTTTGATTGATCACTTAAAGTTTGGGGGAAAAATTGCTTTTTTCATGTAAAAGGAAAATGTTGTGTAAATCTTCTATCAACATTTATGGTTTGGCTTTTTGTTTAGTTTGGGTTTGGTTTTTTTTATAAAGCAAAAGACCAAAGTAAAACTGAATCCTCTGGTTTTGTTTTTAAGAAAAAACCCTGTTATTCTAGTACTTTAAAGCACTTTTTAAGAAATAACTTTTTTTAATTATTAGGGTTTTTTGGGGGGCAGTTGTAGTCCCCCATCTGCATCAGTGAATGCAGAGCCGCGTTCTGTGTTTTCTCTGCTGTGAATTGGCACTTTTAAAAGGATGAGGTTTTTCGTAAGTGACTTTGACAAACCAAATGTTTGTGTGAATAGCAGTTATCCTCAGAAGTGCTAAAGGACAAGGAATTTGATATTCAAAAGCAAAAAAATTGTTACAAGGGCAAGTATTGCACCTCAAGTGCTTGTGGAGGCTGCAAAAATGAAAGTCCATTCTCAGCTGGCCGTAGTCTGAATCCATAATGGGCCAAAACCTGCTTTCTAGACCTGAAGCCCTGTTGAAGAACAGGAGCTGAATTAGAAAACTGTGATTCTTTCACTGCGTTGAAATTAAATTTAAAAGGGGGGGGAGGGTTGGTGGTGGTATGGGACGTGCTTTCAGTGACAGTGAGGAAATGCCAACAGCTATCTCAGGGGAACTGCACTATTCCAGTTGCCGCTGAAAGCGTTATTTCCTTCAGTGAGAGTTTTTAGTAATCTTACGAAAGGCAAAGCTCCTAATGATGATGTTTTGTATTATTAGTTGTATGTTTTACACTGGGGAGAAGGCTGAATGAAATGGCTAAAGCCACTGGCTGCAGGAGATGGTTTTCCTCCCCTCGACCCTTGCTCTTGCCGGTCTTCAGGGGCTGGCTCTTCACGTACAGCCGTGCTAGAGCAGGAGTGGTGAGAGCTGCTCTCCTGCATCGGATTTACTGCATAAATGATGGTGATTTTAACACGTAGCGCTTCGTTTCATTGACCACATCCACAAGGTCCAGCAGTCCAGCAGCCGCGGACTGAAAAAACTTCCTTTCCCCCAAGTTTGTTCTGTCCCCTCATCAGGCTTGATATGCGCTGTGCAGAGACATCACTGTGACCAGAAAGATTTTTTTTTTAAAAAAAAGCTTCTTAGGCTGTGGAAACCTCTGATGGAGCAGTAGTTACATTAGAAGATGGTGCTATCGGCTCAGTAGCCTGGTTGCATTGTCTGTCCTGAGCCTACAGTAATACAAATAAAGACATGAGATGCTGAAAAACACATTCTTATGTTTGGAAAGAAAGTGCAGGGGGTGCAGAGAGTACCATGGGACCAGTGCTTTACTCCCAGGTATTTTTCCAAGGGGACCTGGAACATGAGCCCCTCACAGCTCAGTCCTGCAGGGGTTGGTCTGACGGTGAGTCCTGCTGTGGCCAAAGGCTCTCGGAAGCTGTGGCTCCTCTGCTGAGGCTGTTTTGCTTTCACTGGATTTTTTTTTTTTTTTTTCTTCCTTCCTTTAAATTGCTATTTGCATTAATCCAATTGCTGGAAAAGGATTCTAGGCCCAGAATAAAATCCAGCCGTAATTAAAAATGTAAAAGCGGCTTATGTTTTTAGGCCAAAGTTATTAGAGGAAGCTATCAACGTACCGATATTAATACCCCAATGTCAACTGGGAGGCTGTTGTCATGATGAGAGTGTCTGATAATGGGCTGGTTGCTAAATATTTTATAGTAGATAACTTGTGCTCGTGTTTACCTTACCTCTATGTACGTAAGCCACAGACACCAGCCTGCCTCTCACAGGCTTTGTGGGCATCCTGGTTTTCTATTATTTCTGGAAGACTGTTTTTCTGGTTTTTAGGAGCTAATCTAGCTACGTTGCAAAAGCAAGAAGAGTTTGTGAGGGGACGTTCAGGGCAAAAAGGCTGTGGGAATTACCCTCTATAAGAGGATTGGGGCATATTCCAGTATTCAACATCTGTATCTTAAGCCATCTTTCCATAACGAGCACTCCTGTAACAAATATCCTCTCTGCATTTGGGGTTTCCATCAACCCCCTATCTGGATAAAGAAAAATGGCAAATTGGAACAGCTCTAGGCCATCCCGTTATTCATTACATGTGCCTCGCTTTCTGGCATGCAATTGTCTGGATATCCAGTTTGCAAGCCTGCTTTGTAAGTCTTTCCAAGTCGAGCAGTTTATAACTGCCTCTTTACAATTAAATCAAAGTAAGGGCTAGAGATATTTATTATTAATTTTTAATCCAGAGATTGAAACTTTCTTTGACTTTTGCTTTCTTCAAATGGGAGGTATTTCTTTTCATCGCTATAATTTTGAATTAAATGAGTTTTCTGTAAAGGAAAGGATGTGGAAAGACTTATTCTCTAACGAAGGATTTAGGTGAAAAATTATGGACCTGAGTGGCTCTCAAAGTGCACAGTTCAGAATCTCCTCCACCAGGATTGTGCTGACCTTCCTAAACTCAAACATCCATCCCCTGACAGCATGGGGTGTTTGGTCTCTGATGGCAAATGGGGTTTGCAGCCAATGCAGTGAAGGAAGTTTTCTAGAGCATCAGTGCTAAACTGCTAAAGGGATAAAAAGAAATACCCTTCCAAATGTCAGTTTATCAGCCTGCGAGCCACAGAGACTTTTCAAGGAAGTAAGCTCTCTCCGATGTTTCTTTCTGGTTTAGGTATTTTGATGGTTTAGGTTTTCTTTTTCTTTCCTTGATTTGCTTTCCCTGTTCCTCTTCAGAAAGATGTTTGGGTCTTTCCTTCCAGTAGCAGCGTAACGTCTTTGTTTTCCTCTGAGTGGCCTTGTGTGGCATATGCTTGATTTTTTTGGATGTCAGAAGCAATCATGGAATAGTTTGGGTTGGAAGGGACCTTACAGATCATCCAGTTCCAACCCCCTGCCCTGGGCAGGGACACCTCCCACCAGACCAGGTTGCTCCAAGCCCTGTCTAACCTGGCCTTGAACCCCTCCGGGGATGGGGCAGCCACAGCTTCTCGGGGCAACCTGGGCCAGGGTCTCACCACCCTCACAGTAAAGAATTTCTACCTGAGATCTCATCTCATTCTTCCCTCTTTCAGTTTAAAACTGTTCCCCCTTGTCCTGTCCCCCCCCTCCCTGATCCAGAGTCCCTCCCCAGCTTTCCTGGAGCCCCTTTAGGTGTGGTGTGGCTGGAGTGCTTGCTGGTGGAGACCAAGGCCAAAAAAGTCATTGACTGCTTCAGCCTTCTCCGTATCCCAAGTGACTGAGTCTCCACTTTCCTTCAGGAGAGGGCCTGCATTTTCCCTAGATTTCCTCTTATCACTGATGTACCTACAGAAGCTTTTCCTGTTGCCCTTGATGTCCCTGTCCAGATTTAATTCTATCAGGGCTTTTAATTTTATCAGGGCTTTCCTAACCTGATTGCTGGCTGCTCGGACAATTTCTCTGTATTCCTCCCAGGCTGCCCATCCTAGCTTCCACCCTCTGTAGGCCTCCTTTTTGAGTTTGAGTTTGTCCAAGGGCTCCTTGTTCATCCACGCTGGCCTACTGGTGTTTTTGCCTGATTTCCTCTTTTCTGGGATTCATCGTGCCTGAGCTTGGAGGAGGTGATCCTTGAATAGTAACCAGGTTTCTTGGGCCCCTCTTTCCTCCAGGGCTTTATCCTGTGATACTCTGCCACTCTTCAGATCCCTGAAGAGGCCAAAGTCTGCTCTCCTAGAGGCCAGGGTAGTGATCTTGCTGTGTGGCCTCCTCGGGTGCCCTAAGGATCTTGAAACCCCATCACCTCATAGTCACTGCAACCAAGGCTGTCCTCGAGCTTCACGTTCCCCCGCGCTGACTTTCCTCGCTGTCGTGATTCAGGAAGCTATCTGTTACCAACCCAACGTTGTCGATGTCCCAGGAGGGTGCTGAGGTGCCGGCTCTGGTGTTTCCTTTGCTCTTCTGGGAGCTCCTGCTCCCTGCTGGGGTTCAGCTGCTGGCGTTCAGCCCGGTGGCGGTGACTGGGCTCGGGGGTGCCCGACGACACAACTCCAGCCACCAGTCCAAGTTATTTTGAGATGTTTATTTACGTAAAATAAATTTAGTCTCTAGGTTGTGCTGAGGAATTCTCTGTATCTCCAGCCTGTGCTAGCAAGAAGGATGCTGTGCCAGAAACTCAGATTTCACAAGAGGCAGCATTAGAGGACTACATGTTTTTACTGCTGTGCACAGCTGAACAATTCCAAATTTAGTATTGTCTGCATGTGGTGGAAAATACAAACTCAGGAAAAAAGACCAAAAAGAGAGAAATGCCAAGAGTCAGCAGAGCTTTCCTTCATGTATTTCCGCTGTAAAAGTCATGAACCTGAGCGAAGTGCTGATTTTTCCCTCTGCTAACACACTTGCAGCTGTACCATGTACAGCGTGAAATCTGCTCGTTGCTGTCGGCGGTCCCCCTCCGTCCTCGTGTTGGCGGCAGCAGCAGCATTCCTCGTGTGTGGGGCTGTGGGGGGAGGACTGCTGGGCACAGGAGCCTGTTTTGGGGTGGTCAGGGAGAACTTTAGACTTTGCCACTTGCCCTAAATAACCGCTAATGAACAGGATTGCAAATCCCTACCTGTCAGGTGGTCCCCTGGGGACCCTGGTCCCCTTTCCCAAAGCTGAATATGGAGCAGGCATCTGAACTGCCAAGCTCCATGGGTTTTCACGCTCTGCTGTCCCTGTGAGTGACTCATACCGGGGGTGAGAGGTGCTGCCCGTGCCCGGGTTCGCGGGCGGCGACTCAGCTGGGGCAGAAGGGATTCACTTTCTGCCCGCGCTCCGGCTGCTGTATTTCTGCCAGCGAGCCCTCTACAGACTGTTTGAACCTGTCATCATGGGCCATGCCGGGGGGGTTGGTGAGTGTGCACGTGTATGCCTGCCTGCTGTTAGGAGTCCTTCGTTCTGCATCCTTCTAATTGCTGTCTCCCGCCGAAGATTTGCCCCACTTTGCTGTCCCAGTGGACCAGGAGCGCTGAGCAGAGGAAGGTGGGTCTGTGCGAGAAGAGTTTACAGTTTGCTTGGTGTGCTGGGAGGTGGGGATGCACTTCACCTTTATGATGCTATACCTTTTTTTTGACATATGCTAAGTTCCGGAGCTGGTACGTGCTGTAAACCCCTCACTTTGTACCAGTTCCTGAGCATGAGCTCCCAGCTGGTAGAACAGGGAGCCACAGTCTGCTGCTGAGTCCTGTTTGCAGTAGGTGGAAGTTCTGCAGGTTTGGGCTGCAGCCCATGGCCGTGTGATGGACACCCTGGCAGCTTGGCATGCCCAGGACCTGCTCGGGGGGATGGTGCTGGCCGCAGCTCTGCCTCCTCGGGCTGGAAGGGTTGAAGCCGTCTTCCAGTGTGAAGGATGGAAAGAAATGAGCTGCCTCTGGGCTGAGGCTGACCTTGCCTGGTAATCCCCATCTCCACAGGAGTGTCTCCGGGCAGCGTGGTCTCCCCTCAAAGCCCTTCTCGTTGGCCCCTTCTCTGCCCTGGCACCACATGGGTGGGAATGGCCGGGGCCATGGGAGAGGGATGGGGTCCAGGGAGAGCCCGGTCCCAGGGCTCCATCCTGCAGCTCTGTGGGGGCAGAGCTCTGCGTTTGTTTCCTCCTCTGCCATTCAGTGTTTTCAGATGGTTTCTCCTTATTATTTACTGTGTTTTTCCTACAGTCCGTTTTCTTTCCTCTGCTTGCCTCTTTCTCCATCACTTCCTTCTCATTCGGTAGGATTATACTTTACATGAGAACTGTTGTGGTAGAACTATTGGAGTTTTTTCCTATCCAACAATTACAAAAGGTGTACAGAATTACAAAAAAGGTGTTTTTAATTACTCTGACACTGAGGAACAAAGTTTCTCTTGATATTTTTTTTTCATGCTTCCTTGAATATCTTTAAAATATTTGTAATATTGTACCTGTTACAGTGGGCTTTTTTTGCATTATGCTGAAAACGTGGATTTGAAGTTGCATAGATATATTCCAAAGGCTGTGCCCAAATGAATTCCCTGCTATTGATGGGCATTCAATACCAATAAAAACAGGGACACTGAGAGTTACATGTTGAAAAAGGACATAGCACAAATAATTTAAATATTTTTCTCATGTTTGAGTATATTTGTGGTGTCTGATTGAGCTGGTTAGGAAAATAAAGACAGATGGCAATGAATTCATTCCAACACGTTTTCATTATGGTACAGCTATTCCGACTTCTCCCAGCACATGTGCAAATGATTTTCTTGTTTCATCTTCCCTTGCCGCTGCTGTCCACACCCTGTTCAGGGAACTCAGAGGCAGTGTGCTTACAATATGTATGGAGAACTGATTTTTTTGATTTGAAAAGAACTGTAAAGAGAATCTGCCTGTAATTAACCCATATACTTAGTGCTGCGGCGAGCCAGAGTTTAACTCCTTCACCTTTAAAGTCCATAGGAAACTTAACGGGATTAGAACAGAGTTTATCATAGGTGAATTTTGGTCAGGCACCCTTCGGAGTCTGAAGGTGTCAGGGTGATTCTCAGCACATCTCCCTGCGGAAGAGTGATGCCGCTGCTGTGGGTCTGGGCAGGGAGCAGTGGGGACCAGCCCCAACTCAGCCCCTGTGTTCCCCACGGCTCCTGTGGGTCAAAACATGGCCACCACTGGCCATGCAACCGGCACGTCTGCGCCCGACCAGTCAGCAAATATGTTTTGATGGAAAGTTTTAACAGTTTGTAGATCACAGCAGAAAAAGAGAAGGGAGGGGAGGGAATGCCTTGCAAGGACTGCAAACACTTGTCACTGTTGCTTTGTCCAATAACTCTGGTTTCCTTGAAGCTCCTGACCTAAATAAATACCATATTTAATGTTTTTATCTTAATGCAATAATTGTATTATCTAATAAGCTTATCTGTTACTTAAAAGGGATACTTGACATTTCAAGAATTGCACTAACCAGCATCTTGTCTCGTTCCTTTGCCATGTTTCAAAGCTTCCCATTATCTTGGTACTTTCCATATGGAGAAGACACTGAGATCCGTGTATATTGCTGGAAATGCTGTACTCAGTGTCTGTATGAAGAAATGTGCGGAAAACACAATAGCAAAATCGTATTCAGTGTAGTATAAATTGTTATTTTTTGAGATGTGGGCACAGAATTTGTGTAACTGCTCAATTTGTTTGGTTCTTCTGTTCTTCTATGTAAAGTATCGCTGCTATTGTTTCTCTAGTTCTGAGGCAACATATGCCTCGAATATAGGAGATTAAATTTGTTTTCCCTCGCTGTTGAGCATCCTAACAGTGACGGTGCTGTGGATATGCTCTACTGTTGTCCCTCGCAGGCCACCCCTCCGCCGTCCCCGCTGCCCGCGGTGGGTGCGTGCCCAGGCAGAGCGAGGGGGAAAGGGGTCTGGCATAGTGCTCCCCTGCTCCTCACCTTCCTCTGCCTCCCTGCTGCCGAGACCGACACCAGCCCCATGTTAGAGGCTGATCAGGGACGGGCCCCGTGCCCGTGGTAAAGTGCTGGGATTCTAAGTGAGGAGGTGGTCAAGGAGGAGGAGGTTGGTGTCCCTGCGGGAGCGCTCTCTGTCTGCACTGAGGGTCTCCCGCGGCTCTGCTGTCTGCAGAGGTGGTGGGGTTTAGTGCTTGTGCCACCCCTGGCAGGGCTCTGAGATTTCCAGGAGCATCCAGGATGGGGCTGGCTTTGGCACCTCCCGCAGCCGCAGCCTGTCCCGGGCCAAAGCAGGGCTTGGGATACTCTTAAATGAAAGCGGCTCTGGGATTGTGGTCAGAAAGCTCCAACTGAGGCGGCTGCAAAAACATGGTACTTTTCCTCAGTGATAAAGCACTAATTATTAATCCTGACCATCTTGGCTTTCAACAGGACTAATTAGCTCACAGCGGTGCTGGGTTAAAATAACAGCATGGCAGCGTGCTGCCCGCAGTGCCCTGGCAAAGGTGGAGCACGGCAGTGGAGACGTGCCTGAGGTCCCAAAGAGGGACACGGCCACGTCTGAGCAGCAGCATCGTAAGCCAGGACAGGGTCCTGGTCACAGCCTCTCTGCCTAGCTCTGGCCAACACTTTTTCTGCTCCCCAGGACTCCGTTCCTGTGGTTTCCCACTCTGTGCCATGCTATGTACGCACATATGCATGACCCTCAGGGGCCGGTAGTGGGACCCATGCTATTTAACAACTTTGTTAAACACATTTGTTGGAACTGGATGATCTTTAAGGTCCCTTCCAACTTCTGTGATTCTATGAGTCTATGTGCATTTTTTTTCCTATTTGATGTACTTTCTTTTTGTAGAAGAGTCATTTTGTCCTAAGAATTTGGCATTCAGGGTTCTAAAATTTTCTGACTCTGAATTAACACTGTGTCCATTAATGGAAATGTTTTCTCCCTAGATGTAGTAGACCAAACAAAAAGAAAAGCACAGATAGTGAGGTTAAGTGTTGTGTGCTAAAAATGTAGTGCAGTTGTGTGCTGGAGGGGGTGAGAGGACCAGAAGTATTTCAATAGGAGGAAAGAGGGGTGGAAATTTGAGAGGGGAAAAGTAAGGGCTTGTGCACATGCATCATCCTGTGGAGAGGGTAGGAGGGAATATATTGACATCTGTAGACATAAGATGCGAGCGAGGGTTGCAGGGAGCCAAGGGGAGAAGCAAGCTGAGGCTCCAGCGGGTGTTTTGGGGGAGAGGAACAAAGCAGTGGCAGTGGAGGGTGAGCCTGGCCCTGCCCTGTCCCGGTGGCTCTCCCTGGCCAGGCTGGAGGGGACGGGGGCTGCCAGGAGCACCAGCCCCCTTCTGTCTCCTCCTGCTCCCTGAGATCAGCCTGGACACTGGTTCCCAAAGCAAGCCTCGGGGAGCCGGGAGGTAAAAGCCACCAGTAAACCCAGGAATCTAGGGGAAGGTCAGCCCTTAGTGAGGTGGTGGGTTTGTTACCTCTCAACACATTTTAGAGGCGGTCACGTAAGACCCGGCGTGGAGGTGGCAGGTTGGTGATGTGCTCCCTGCCTCTTCGGGAGCACCTGGAGTGCCAACACATTCAACTTGGGCAAACCTGAGGCCCTGACTTTCAGTACAAGTCCAGTTTATGGAAGAAGTTAAGTTTTTCATTTTTATTCTTTTTTGTTTGCCACCGAAATAGAGTGCAATGAAGGGCTGTATTTTTCTGTCCTCTGTATCTGTCACATTCTTTTGGCATTTATTGTAGTGTTCAGCATGTTCAGCGTGTGGTGTATTCTCATTCAGTCCCATCTCTTCTGAATTTTCCTACAGTGAAATGATATCATTCCCTCTTTTCTTTCTCCTTCTCCTCTCCTTTTCCATGTTCCTCTCTTGCTTTCCATTCTAGATATCGCTTCGTAGGAACTTCTGGGAGGAGGCTTTCACAAAGACGTGCATCCTGCCTTTTGGTTTGAATTTGTTTAGCTGTTTCCACAGCCTGACTTGCTTATAGGAAGAAATCGTGTTGCCAGGTCCTAGCATTGACACCACAAGAGAACATTTTCACAGGATAGAGATAGGAGCGTGTCTGTGGGAAATAAAGACCTATATTTGACTTGCTCAAGTCTTGAAGAGAAGAGCAGAGTAACCCTTCCCCACGTGAAGATAACCAAACCACTGTGCTCCGTGCCGTGACACAGCCCAGGAGACCGGGCAGCTCCTGTTCCCCTCTCTCACCGTGATGCTGCTGGTACCCAACAGTTACCCCATGAAAATGTGCCGTGCCCACGCTTCTCTCACCGCAGGTGGCTCTCATTCCTGGGATTCTTTGCTAATTGTCATTTTTATAAATGGAGAGGAGACTCCTGAGTCGTTTAGGCATAACCTCTGAAACGTCATTGCTAATTTAGCCTCATTCTGTCACAGATTGTGGAAAGACCTGGCCACATGTTCTTGCAACTCACTTATTTGTAAGTTCACAGATCATGGTATTTCTAGCTTCTGCTGCTTTTAGGGCAGTTTCGTGTTGATGTAAAGCACCTGTGCTGGTATTGCCCTCGTTCCTGTGGCTCTGTTGTGATATCGTGAATTAGTCCAGGAAATGTTCTCCTTACCATTTCATCCAGGGAGAAACTGGTGGCAGTATGACTTGCTGAAGGCCAGGGAAGTGTGGTGGGCAGGCTGGACCTGCTCACATGGACCTCCCGGAGACGGTTGTGGCTGGTCTCTGCTCCAGAATGGATCGCTGCAGAGTTACTCTGGCTTTGTAATGAGCTCTCACCCACAGACAGGTAATACCTTCTTATCCATGCTCATGTGCTCAGGGTGTCAGTTTTGTAAAAAAACCTTACTGTGCTGTACGGTTTCCCTTGCAAAGGTTGCGTGGTCTGGGTAGGTAGACAGTGTTTGAGTGTTTACTTGGAACGTGTGAGAGATTTCAGAGAAGTATGACCTTGCTGTGCAGCAGGATTTCTCAGTGAAAATGCTTTCGCGTTAAACAGCAAAGAAAGAGAAGAAGTTTGTCTGAGGGCCAAATATGTGATTCATATCATTATGGTGAAGTTCAACATTTCATTTCATCATCTCATGCCCGAGGCTGAGCTTACCCTTCTCCCTTGGAGCCACGATTTACTTTTTTTCCAGCCTCTTCTTTCACCAACTCGCCCAAGGTTTCTGGTGCTCGCTGCCGGGCGCCCATGGGTGGTACCGAGGAGAAGCCCCAGTGTCATCACGTCACCCTGGGGTGGCCGTGGCCTTTCAGGATGGTAAGAACCAGAGCCAAAATTTGTGCATGAGGAGGTTTGCTTTTGGCTTTGTTTCTTCCTCCCCCAACCTTTCCATTTTTGCTTGTTCAAGGATGTGGGCTGGGGCAGGAGGGGGAATGGATGTCTGATGAGAAGTATGATTTCAGAGTGTTATAGATGATAAATATAAAGTATGGAGGACAAAGAGTGTGTTCTACCGAGCTGCTTGTATCGGAGAGAGCCTGCAAAGAGATGTGATAGAGAGCCTGGGTCTTCAATGACTTTTGGAGAAGTGAAACCATCTTGACTACTCCTTATTATTACTCAATTATTGGGGCTGATCGAAGCTGTAGAAAATGTGCCATCTCAGGGATGTTTTAAATGAAATTGCACATTTTAACAGGTATATGTTTTTGAGAAATCTTATTCTTCTTCATATTGATGCAATTCTGAAATGGAACAGACAAAAGAGTATTTTTGTGGAAATGCATACGAAAATACTGTTCTGTTTCTGGACCAGATCTATGTAACAGTTGCTAGGAGCCAAAAATGAGTGTGGCACTTCAGAATCTGACTTGATGTGTGGGAACTAATTTTTATTTAGAAAAAAAATAAGATCACATGGATGCATAGATATTTTGTTTGCTTTTTTCCCCAGTTCTCCTTGCCAACTTGGGCTGAAATTAGAACAGTGCAAGTCACTAAATTGCTCCAAGAAACCCTGTGTTTTAATAGCTCTGACTTAGCAACCTAGAATTAAAGTTCATGTGTGTCAGATGGCTTCGAAATTACTGAGGATACATTAATTTCTTTTTTCCTTCAGCAAAACTAAACTTTTAATTTTCAGGGCAGCCTGTTGCCCTCAGTCCTGTGTGTGTTATTTTTGCTGGCTGACGCTTGCCTGGGGTAGCAGACCTTCTCTGAGTTGGCTTCCCTACCATGGGAAGGTAACTGGTTACCATGCTCTCTGCCCAAAGGCGTGTTCATCAGCTGCTCTGACATTACAGAATGAGCAAACGGCTTATTCTTTGTCACAGGGTGTGGTATAAAACGCTCGCACTTGCCTTGTGCATGTCAGAATGTGTCATTTTTTATTATGAGTTATTTAATTACCCATGGTAGTTTTTTCCTTTGAGTTGGAAGAGGCATCATTCTGTTTCAAATTCATTTGGAGAAGAGATGTTACTTGCTTGGAAAAATCACAGTCTTTGCGGGGATTTGTAATGGGAGTGAGTGCACGGGGGAGGTCCTGATTTCCCCTTGATTTAGGGTGTTTTTCCTTCCTGCCATATTGTTCTGTGTCTTCATACGGGGTGTTATCTGTCCTGTGCACCTGTGTCTGGGGGAAGCTGTCTAACGAGGGAGGGCCTGTCTTTAGAGACAAGACTTGGCAAAGACGAGGAATTTTTGGAGAATAATAGGAGGGGAGGGAGACGGCACCCTGACATTCAGGCATTTGTGGTGTCTAAGTCAGGGAGCTGATCATCTGAACTAACTCGGCTGTGGCATGAAGAAAGGCTCGCACCTTCAGAGAGTGATTCAGAAACCCAAATTGAGTTCCCGCCTGCATTGCCCTCTGGAAGAGCATCTTCTCACCGACTGTTGTTTCCTGGTGGCTATCTGTGCAGATAGCCTCTTCTCTGTTTTGGATGTCATTACAAGCATTTTGGACCCTGAAGGGAGGGAGGAGAGAAGAACACACATGGATGGAGATGAGAAAGAAAAGGAAATGAATACCATTCACTTCTGAGCTGGTAAATACAGAGCAAAGCAGTGGAGGCTGCCCTGGGACATGCTTGTGCCTCAGCTATCAAACAGGCTAGAAAATGAGGTGCACTGTGCCACCACTGCAAGGACACGGGCAGTGACTGCAGAGCCAGCCCCTCGTCTGTGGTTTCATACCCCAGTTAGCTTGGCAGAGGTCAAAACCCTGACCTGTTTCTTCAGGAACAGGAAGGAGTGCAATTTAAACTTTGCTGCCACCAGCAAAAATAATTTATGGGAAGAACATTTTCTTACCATCTACACTTGTTCCAGTCCTTTCGGATGGCATCCTGCCCAGCGGTAACTCAGATGGAGAATGTCATGAGAGCATGAGTGCCAAGCGGCAATGTGCTTAGACAAGCCTCCTCACCCAGGAGGTGCCATCTCCATGGCAATCCATCCTTGGGGCAGGCTGGGAGGCTCTTGCCTTTCCTTATGCTTCACTGTGTCTCTGGCTTTCCTGTGGTACTCCTCAAACACCTCTGAAATTGTAGGATCATGAATGGTTCGGGTTGGAAGGGACCTTAAAGATCATCCAGTTCCAACCCCCTGCCCTGGGCAGGGACACCTCCCACCAGACCAGGTTGCTCCAAGCCCCCTCCAACCTGGCCTTGAACCCCTCCAGGGATGGGGCAGCCACAGCTTCTCTGGGCAACCTGTCCCAGTGCCTCACCACCCTCGCAGCAAAAAATCTCTACCCGAGATCTCATCTAAATCTCCCCTCTTTTAGTTTAAAACCATTCCCCCTTGTCCTGTCCCTCCCCTCCCTGATCAAGAGTCCCTCCCCGTCTCTCCTGTAGGCCCCTTTCAGTATTGGAAGGCCGTTATAAGTTCTCCCCAGAGCCTTCTCTTCTCCAGGCTGAACCCCCCCAGCTCTCTCAGCCTGTCCTCACAGCAAAGGGGGTCCAGCCCTCCCAGCATCTCCGTCACCTCCTCTAGCCCCGCTCCAACAGGTCCATGTCCCTCCTGTGCTGCGAACTCCAAAGCTGGACACAGAGCTCCAGGTGGGGTCTCACCAGAGCGGAAAAGAGGGATGCAATCACCTCCCTGGACCTGATGGCCACGCTTCTTTTGATGCAGCCCAGGAATGAGCATAGAAGCACGAATGTCACAGAGCCTTGTCGTGGCCAAGAAGAAAATTCAGCTGTTGCAGACACAGGGGAAATGGTGAGTGCAGGAAAGGATCAGGAAATCACTGCTGGAGCATTAGGACACCAGTGCAATAAGAGGGTGACTGGCAGCAGCTAGTGTCTGGCAGCAGTGTCCATTGCAAAGGATGTCCATACGTGTGGGGCAGCAGCCCAGGGTTGGAGGTGTCAGCACTTCCATGATTATATCTGGTAAAAGCCCACAGAATTTGCATGGCAAAATTAATGGGGGGTGCCTCACCCCCATCAATACTAAAGGTATTATTTTAAAGGCTTGGGTGTCATCTTCTCTTTAATATGGAAAGGTATAATAAAGGTATTATTTTATAATTCTAAAGGTATTATTTTAAAGGCTTGAGTGTCTTTTTCTCTTTAATACGGAGAGGTATAATAAAGGTATTATTTTATAATACTAAATGTGTTATTTTAAACGCTCGAGTGTCATCATCTCTTTAATACGGATTCTTGCAATGTTACCTCGTTTAATTCAGTGGGTAACTAAGTGATGCAGTTACGCTGTTACAGTGAGCAGTAGATTTCAAAGTACGTTCTTTTGACGAGGAGAATGAATCTTGTTGTTCCTGTTGTACACAAAATCAGGGGCAGAACTGTCAGCTGTCAGTGTTCCTGCTCTTGCTGCCACATAAGCACCTGGGGATGCAGAATGCAGAGCTGGCCTGTCGGCGTGTGTGCGCTCAAATAGCAGTATCAAGCTCACACAAACAACTTCAGCCCCTTTTACAAAGCTGCTTTTTAAAGATTAAGAAATTTTACTTGCTACAGACTTAGAGATTATTTAAAGAACTGAATTTTTCATTTTAAAGTATTAATATAATTAGTATGTTTATTTAAGCAGTAAACAAAAAGCTAGGAATTGAAGCGTCATCAAAATATTTAAGGCTTTTTCTTACTACTGTGGAACACTTTGTAAGAGGGGTTTTCCATGAGATGACAAAAGTCTTTCCGTGTGCTTCTGCTTTTGTTTTTCCTTCAGTAATAATTTCTAGCTGCTTATCTTTGTTGTTTAACTCCATTACTCTCTGCCTTGAAGGCTTGTATTACTGGGCTTCTCAAATCAGTCTACTGAAGAGGATTTCCAGGGCCACGGGAGTGTAGCTGGGCTCTGGGTGAGCAAACCTCAGCCCATGGGGATAACCTGGGACTGTTTATCCCAGTCCACTGCCAGAGTGAGTGCTGGGGCCGCATGTGTTGAAATAGTCTTAAATTATAACTTTTTGGCGCTGGATCCTGTGCAGCTGTCAGTGTTGCAAGTGCAGAACAGTAAGTTCACATCCAAAAGCCCATCAGGGTTCATTCTTTCATCTGTACCAAACAAACCAAAGCTTCCGGGTGTAGTCAGTGAGAATAAGCACTGTCGGGGGGTTCACTGACAAGATATTTTACAAGATAAGGTTGTTAGAAACAAAAACCTATCCCTTCTAACATATATATGGGGTTGACTGATTATATTTTATTTTTTTTAATCAAAGAGGGAAACTTAATTTTCAAAATTTTGGGATGGACGTGGTGAACCCTTGTGCACAAGTAAAGTATTTGGATAGTTATGAGTAAGGTGATAAGCCTAGCTAGGGCACTAGTGGTTAACTAATTATGTGATTCAGCCTTGTTTTAGCATTTCTTTTCATGAGGATTTTTGTGTATAAGAGCTGGTTTTGCTCAAGTGGGATGTGGAAGAACTCCTGGTTTTGTGCAGTTTGTTTCACTATAACACTGAGCCCACTAAGAGGAAGTGCCCAAAATAAGGCTACAGGAGTGTGCTGCAGATGCAGTAATAGCTTTTTAAGTCCTTGATCCCACAAGTCTTAGGTTTTTGTCATCTTGGATGGTCTGGTGGTGTCTCCTGGTATGATGCCTCAATAAAATAAAATAACTTCCTTCTGTGTATTTCAGGCATGCTCAAATATTGTGGATTTGGATTGAAATCCTTTTTAAAGCTTCCACTTCCGCAGGGACTTACACTGGTGAGAACTGTATAAGCTCACAGCTTTGGTAACGCTAATCTTGTTAGTTAAAAGGTGGCATGCTGATAGTTTCATTTCACAGTTGAATTTTTTTAATTATCTCTGAAGATGGATTTTAGCTTCTCAATTTTGGCCATCAGGTAGCATAACCTACAAGACAGTACGCAGAAAGAAACTTTGAATTGAATGTGCTCCTGGTCGTCTTTTAGCTCTGAAGCGGTATTTATCAGCACAAGAAAGTTTTAACTTGGCCTAAGGAAAAAAGAAAAAATCAATAAATCCAATGAAGGTTTGCAATGTAGCACTGATATAAAATATGATTTATTAAGTCTGTAATAGCAAAAATCTGTTATATACTGCTGCCTCTGGGGGAATGTTACAGCCGAGTAGTTAAAGACAACTTGGTTTAAATGTTTGGTGTTTTGGCTCCACCACAGATAAAGGATGATACTGAAATTGATGTTGAATTGAAATATCCAAGAAGTCACTTTAATGGATGTTTTTATATGCATACATCTCTACATGCTTAAATGTATATATGTGAGATACATTTTACTGCCCACATGTAAGTATGTATATACGGACACAAGTGTGTACCCAGTGTTCCCTTTATACATATCACTGGACAATTCCTCAAGGGAAGACCCGGTCTCCTGGATATTCAGGACTCCGCTCACTTTGTCTGAGGTGCCCTTGCCTTCAGCCCAACCCTTCCATTGACAGGTTCACCCTTAGCAGTAACTAAAAGACTTTCAATTTGCCTAATTACTTTTGACCGCTGGGAACTAGGTCATCTTGCAACACTGGGACTTTTCTGCTCTCATTTGTGTTTTCCTTGAATGGGGAGAAATTGATGTTCTTTTCCCCCCAGCCAGAGTCCTATCCTGCCTCCTCCTTGGCCAGGTTGGTCATGGAAAAAATCCTTTTGACCCCGAAATGGCAGCCCTGGAGAGCCCCATAATGTGAGCTCCTTCCAGTGGGCTGACCATTAGCAGCTGGATGGGGAGAGTCACACGGTTTTGCAGGTCTGGGGGAAAAGGTAGTAAAAGATCCGTGTGAGAACCATTACACCTCCTTAGGAAAACTTACTTTGAGAAAAGAGCAACCTTCACTCAGAAACTTGCGTTAAAAATGCAGATGCAAGGAAGAAAGAGAGTTCTCTTCTCTGGCTTCCCAAAGGTCTGGGAATGTCTGAAAGAGAGACAAGGAGCAGATAAGCTGAGAAACTGGGAAACACCAGGGAAACTCCAGACCAGGGTGTTCTCTTGTATTTTCACTTTGGTTCTTGAATGACTGTCCTGCCTAGTCCTATGGAATATAATGAATGTGAGAAAACTGAAAAGCAAAACAGCACAGAAGAAAGTTTTCAGATGGCACGGGCTGTCTGTCCACAGAAACGAAGCAGGAGCTGAGGGATGGGGGACAATTACAGACCCTTGTCCCAGAGTCTGGCAAGAGTGACATGCAAAGGGACGTTTCAGCAGAACAGAATTAAATGCTCCACGTCATTGAGAATTACTTGTTTCTGGGGTCAATAAATATGGTATGTCGATGTTCTGGGTGGGAATGGTCTATCTCCAGGCATCTTACATTATCAGAAATAATAGAAAGGAGTATGCTTTTGGACGGAGAGTTGTGTAGGAATTTACCACCATGTGTCTGTGTGCTTTCAACCAACTTTTCAAATGGTTCGGTAGATGGTATTTCCATGTCATATGTTAATTTAGAAGATCACAGACTTTCCAGAGTGTGCCGTGTGTTCTGTTTAATGTTTAATGCCTGCGTATTGTAGGCAATGTTTAGAGTTAAATGCAGAGTTCATGTTCAGTAAAGGAGGCATTGAGAGATTGTAAGAAGCTTCAGGAAAACATCTTCCATATGCTTTGCTGACTGACCCTAAAATGCAGAATACCCAGTCATATGGCTTTTACGTACAGTTTGTCTGGTTTTGAACCCCAGGACTGAAACCCTTGCACCTTTCTAAGCTGCTTCTGTGAATTTGCCATGGCAGGCACTTGGTATCTCAGCAGATGTCGTGGCTCTGCCTGGGGGTTCCTGTGCAGCTTTACCCCTTGCTCTCTGCACTTCACTGTGTTTCAGAAAGGGCACATTCATTTAAAGTCCCGACCAAGGGATCCAAATTCTCGGCTAAACCTGAATGAAGAAACTGGTGTCACTGTTTTTTTCCCCAGGCCGTAAGGCAGGCTCATTCTAGGTGCTGAAAAAATACTGCAGTCAGGTGGGATGGAGGGAAAGGGGAATGCAATACACTGCACTTCAAAGCTTTCAAGCTTAGTAGGTGGCACAAGACGTCAAACTGCTGCGCGTCTGAATGGAGGTTCATTCACTTCTGCCTCTTAAAAAGCTTCAAAATCTTCAGGTGTAGTTAGCCGAGTTAGCAAAGGAACTAATCAAGGGGCTGTGTTCTTCACGCTGCTGTTTGGGAAGCTCTGAAATACTGCCAGGAGGAGCCCTATCTGGTCAATAAAAGTGCCTGATCTCTGCAGCCACGAGATCTGCAGTCTGTCAGACCCGAGACATTAATCTGTTTGACAATTATATTTTTTTTATTATTATTTTTTTTTGCTTCTAACATGGGAATTGCAGCAAGTGCTTCATGTAAGAACAGAGAATATCTGTTAAATCATCTGTGAAGTGCCTGGTAAATATAAATCGGGTTTATTTTACCTCCCTGGGTGACTGATCCTCAGAGCCTCCCTACGGGCTGACCCTAAGCACTGAGTAGGGTAAAAGACATATCTATGAAAGAGCTGTATGAGGAGGTGGGATGTGTTGTTCCAGAAGAGCTGGATCAGGGTGCGATCTCTGGAAATGGCTGGCGCCCACGGTTTGTTGCAGAGGCATCTAATCCTGGATTTTATGAAATTTTTGAAGAGATCAAATGGGTTAGGCTGAATGTGTGGGTAAGAGAAGATTGTTGAACGCACAGCAGGAGCAGGGCCATATTTCCAAACTGTTGGTGGGGATTTTTTTTTTTTTTTGTGTGTGTGTTGTTTTTGCCAAATTCTGGGCCACTGCTGCGTTTTAGGACTATCTTCAAAGAACAGCAGTACGACTTTACAGAGATAAATGTTACTTTTAGACTTCCTTGGAAGAAAAGCTGAATAAAAAATCTGTAGTGAAATAACAACTTGTTCTCTTCACTATTCTCCTGTCTGCTCTTTGTCATGTATCTTCTTTTTTTCCCCTCTTAAAGTCCCACTTACCGCAACCTGCCGCAGGGCTAGAACCTGAGCAGCAAATGAACTGGGTAGGCAGAAGCTGGGTTTTCTGGATGGTTATCACCTTACATCCTTCTGGCACTTGACAGCTTGGACTCTCCCAACACATGAAAACTCTGGCAGCTGCATTTTCTGATCTGTTTTTACTGAAATGCTATTTTGCATCTGTAGCTTATTGTCTGTGTCACATATGCTTAGACCATAGGGCTGCAAACTGTGTCTTCTCTATTTTACATACTGCCGAGCTTGGTACACCGAGTCAGTAAATAATATTTTCTCCTGTTAGCTAAATGAGCTTTTGAGGAATTGGGATTCTACTGAGATTGGTGGGAAAATAATGGGTTGCATAAATAATGCTGAGGAAAGGGTAATGATTTTAAGATGGCCAGTAATAAAGAGAAATGAAGTAAACTTCAGCGTTATGTAGTGGATATAATTTTGGATTATCTCAGCAAAAGAATAATTTAATAGAACCGAAATCCGAAATATACCCTGTAGAAAATCTGGGAAAGTCTGACTTTTTGGTGGTTGTCCTTGTAGATGCTGAAAAGTGAACCATGCACTCTGCTATTCCTGATACCTGCTCTGAGGATAGAGGTGGTTAGCTATCGCCTTGCTGTATTTTCCAAACACTGTGGGTTGGAAATCAATACTGTTGTGGGTTATTTTTAGTCTTTTCTCCATTTTTGAGGAGACATTCTTTCACATTTAGTTTTCATGAATCTAATGGTTTTGGGAATAGTTTGGGGGATCTGAGCCTGCAGCTTGGTAACAATCTGATGCAGTTTTGTAATCTGGTAATCAGCATTCTGACCAAGTGAACAGTGAACACTTTGTAAGTATTTTTCAGCCACTGTAAATTCTCCTGGATTATTTTAAGATTTTTTGTGTGTGTTGGCTCCTGCCTGGATTTATCACTTAAAATAATTTAATATCTCGTCATTCTAATCTTCAGAAAGATGTGTTCTCTCTTACCTGTTTCTTGGAAGGTTTCTTGGCTTTGTTTTTAATTTATATATTGTTTATAATTGCAAGAAATTTTACATCTTGGACTTCTTCAAGTTATGTCTGAAAATGCATGGCTTCTCCCAGCTTCTGGAGTGTCATTTCAAAATGCACAGCAGATAATTACTACTGCATATTGAACACTCTCATGCAGCGTGCGTTTCCCACTGCAGTAAGTCATAACTGGCTAAATGGCAAGCCCTGGAGAATTTCTCAATTATTTCAAAGAAGTTCTAAACATCAGTAATATGTACGGTATTAATGACTTATTTCTGCTCCTGAATGTTTAAGAAACTACCCTCTTGTGTCTTACAGGACCTTGCTCTGATTACTGGAATTAAAATGTATTCAATACAGAGTTACTGTTTTCAATCCTGAGTTTACACTTTCTGTTCTTCTATTATTCCTCTTCTGGATCAGGGCAATTAAATGCAAAATCGTATGTCTGAATTCCCTGGGAGGATGTCTGAACGTCTGCTGGGGAGTCTGTGAGCATCGCTGTGGCTAACGCAAGCTGTGGTCTCCTCTGGCTTCAGTACCCATTAAATGCTTCAGCACCTTCAGCCTCATGCCAAAGAGGATGTCTTGTTCACTCCTAGGATGATTTGAAGGGAGTTTCAGTAACTCATCATCTCTTTTTTTTCCTTTTTTTTTTTTCCCTGATGTTGATATGTCCCTTGATGATCTAAAAGAGTGAACAAACAGTGCTGTATCAAAAGCGTCAGATTATAGTAAATTAGATGCCTCTCTAAATGCCAAGGAAAAAATTCAAAGGTATCTAGAGAAATTCCAAATGCAGCCAAAAAACTACTTTGAGATTCATTCCGTGAAAGGACAAGCTAATGAATTTAGGGCTTGTAATCCAAGATAAATAAATCAGAGCTGAGACGGGGAAGGCTAGTAAAGCTCTGGGAGATGCAGGGGTAATAAAGGACTAACAAATAGGCATGACTGCGTGACATGATGAGGCAGCAGAAATGACAACTACAATAATGTGGAAGTGCTGAGCCCTGGAAGAAAGGAGTAGCAAAACGCTGCTTTCCGTGGTGGCAAGAGCGGCTCTGGAATAGCAGCTTCATTCTGGGGAGCAACATTAGTGAAGTGCTGGGGCAGAGATGGGAGTCAGGAGGAGTTGGGGTCACCCTGGGGCAGGGGCATTCCTGGGGTGGGTTGGTGTGGGGGCACGAGCAGGGAATGGCAGAACCAAGGGAGGGAGCTGAAACGGAGAGGAAAAATCAGGGTAGAGGAAGTAAAAACTATATGGGGAAAAATCAACAAAATCCAAGTTGATGGCCGCAAGGATGTTAAGTTTTGGGAATCCCTTCATGGAATCACAGAATCACAGAATCTTCATGGTTGGAAGGGACCTTTGAGATCATGAAGTCCAAACAAAACAAAACAAAACAACAAAAAAACAACAAAATAACCACCAAAACCCAAACCAACCAACCAACCAACCAAACAAAAAATCCCAAATCCCCCCCAAAAGTCCCAGACACCACACCCACCCACAAACAGACGCAACCCAACAACCTCGGGTACTAGAGCATGTCCTGAAGTGCCACGTCTACACGGTTCTTAAATCCCTCCAGGGATGGTGACTCCACCACCTCCCTGGGCAGGCTGTTCCAGTGCCTGACCACCCTCTCAGGAAAGTCATTCTTCTGAATCTAACCCTCCCCTGCCCCAACTTCAGACCATTTCCTCTGCTCCTGTCATGATTCCCTTGGGAGAAGAGGCCAACCCCCACCTCTCTCCACCCTCCTTTCAGGGAGTTGTAGAGGGCAAAGAGGTCTCCCCTCAGCCTCCTCTTCTCCAAACTAAACCTGCCCAGTTCCCTCAGCCTCTCCTCGTGTGACTTGTTCTCCAGACCCCTCCCCAGCTTGGTGGCTCTCCTCTGGACACGCTCCAGCCCCTCAATGTCCTTCCTGTAGTGAGGGGCCCAGAACTGAACCCAGCCCTGGAGGTGAGGCCTCACCAGTGCCCAGTCCAGAGGCACCATCACTGCCCTGCTCCTGCTGGTCACATTGGTCCTGACACAGGCCAGCATGCTGTTGGCCTTCTTGGCCACCTGGGCACCCTGCTGGAGACTAAGCTCTGGAAAGCCTGCTGAGATACTCCATCGAGGCTGTGCTTTGGGAGGGGTATTGGCTGATTGCCCTCATGGGTCTCCTCAGTCCCAGCCAGTAGACTGCATAAAGTCAAGGAAGGAATAAGTGTACGTACTGTGGCAATGGGATATAATTTGCTGTTACCATAGATACCTGTGACTGTATGTAAGCATTAAACTGGTACAGCTTAGCTCTGTGTGAAAAGCTGCTGTGGCTTGATTTCCTCTTCCTGCAGACAGCTTGGAATATTTGGAAATGGTTGCGGTAACTTGTTACCCGTATAGCTTACCACTGCAACCGTCCCATGAAATTAAGGATTGTAGTTGGAAGCCAAATCCTGGAAGAGACAGAGGGCATTTATGTACTAAAACTAAAAATCAGAATTGCCAGACACGTGCAAAAAATTGCTAAGGTGGGCAGGCCTGTGATCTTGGAATTACCCATATTTTACCTCCTTGTGACAGACAGGTCCCTTCTTTCTCTGAGCCATCATTATCTTGTTGATGTGGACCTTTTTTTTTAAATTGCTTGGAAATTAGCTAATGAAGGATGGTAGACAAGAGACGATGATCTCTGTCAGGAAATGTGTGGTTTAGCTTCAGTAGGTGGGAGGTGTGAGGGGAAGGTTTAAGCAATGCTGTGAATATGTTCAGGAGATGTGTAGCCTGATCTTTTATTACTGGAACTGGTAGAACAGGAATTGTTTTGATTGCAGTCATTTTTGTGATAGTTACAGAAATGCTGCTACAGGGTTAAGAAAGGGAAATGAAAATTGTGGTTTCCTATGGTGAATAGAAGGAAGGGGGAAGAGGTGGGGAGGCAGGAGTAGGTAAAGTAAACAGCACTTCTTCTTCATGTAAAAGAGAAGCACATTAGCCTGTAGTGGTGAACCTGAGGGACTTCCATAAACAAGTCACATTTTTTGGCTAATCATCACAGGCTAGAAACAAACCAAAAAATGTTAGGACTTTAGGAGAGGATACAGCTTTCTGCATTTATGAATTTGGTCCCTGGTAGTGCAGGGAAACAGATCTCACTTTCTCACTTTGCTCAGTTTCCATCGAATGTTGCATTTTTTGCCCCAGTTACTATTTTTGCGAGACTGTTACTGCTGTGATGGATAGAAGTTTTCTTCTGGTTTCATTGGTCACATGTAGACACTCTGCCTACTCTTTGCCCTCTGTAAGATTACTGAAACTGCAGTCGGGGAGAGGAAAACAGATCCCTCCTTTGGCTGGATGCTCAACCTCCCTGCTTGCAATACACAGTACCTTTGATTTTTTTCATGCCTTCCCCATCTTATATAGACTGTGTTTGCAGTACAAACTCAGACCATGATGGTGGTGGCTGGGTCCCTCCCTGAATCCCCAGGGACTGTTCTCTTGGGATTTGACTGTATCTGTTCCTTCCCTTCAGGGGATAAACATTTTGTGGTGGAAATGATCTCTGTGGGGAGGACCAAACCCTGGTACCTTGTGGCAGTTACCTTGAAAAGGACATACATGTGCTTATGGGGCTTTCCGTACTTTGCTGCAAGTTTTCTTGGGATTTTGTGTTGGGTAGCTGTTCTACTGATGCTGCCATGGGCCAAAGACCCAAGCACTGATTTCCCTTTATACTCTCTTAAGGTTTTCAGGTATTAGAGGATGCTGAACAGCTTGGGACAGATAAGGTTACAAACAATGAAAAGAATTTTCCAAACCTGAAGAAAAATTTACTCGTAGAAAGCAAAATGGAGCTGTGAACGGTGTTGGCTCATCTTAAGGCAGGCTAAGGCCCATGAACCAGTGGGGACAACAATTATCTACTTGTAGTTTCCAGTATTTGTGGTTTGTGTTTCTTACATCTGAGCATTTCAGTGCCAAGCACGCTGCTGTGAACATTAATGAAAAATGCCTAATTTACTGCTACATTCGAAATGCATGTGCCAGTTCAGAAAAAACCCCTAACCAACCAAGCCTTCCATATGGAAACATTATCCCTCTCTTTGCATAAAAAACAATCTGTTCAAAAGTGCTTCCCTCTAGGGCAGAGAATCTGCCAGGCTTCAGGACAGAAAAAATATTTTCTGTTGTCATTCAATCCCGTATGTTGAGCTCTGTAAATGTAATGTCTTGATATGTAACCCTGAGCTTGCTTTGTATTTTAGTAGCATAAGCTATAATTTTCAGTGTTTGGAAGTCAGAGACTTCAGAACTGTCTTCAAGGTCGTGTAGGGTTTTTTTTTCCTTTGCTAATGTAAATTATTAATTTGCCAGTTGTGGTTTGTGGCTGGAGCTCCAGCCCTTTTGGGAAGATAACATGCCTTGCGCTCGGCCGCGGGCTGTTCCCTTGTCTGCTGCGTCAGGCTGAGGGTTCCTGATTCTGGCTGCGAAATGTTTTGGGAAGAGGTGGTGGAGCCTTTCTTCCCACAGACCAGCTTCAGAGGGAGGGAGGGAGAGATGCTGTGAAAATGGGTTCTGGAATTTGTGCTTTAACCCCTTGCAGGCTGGTGCTGCGGGAATGCTGTGTGCGCCCGCGCGGGAGACGAGGGCACTGCCAAGTCACTGCCAAGGAACCTTCTCCTGCCATAATCATTTCTGCCAGGAGAAGGTTCCATATGGAGATCTCGGTCCAGACATTAACCTGGATTATTCCAAACCTCACACTGGCCTGGGCTGCAAGAGTGATCGCTGCTGACATCCTGGCAAAACCTAGATTGATTTCAGAGGGCATTGCCCTGTGTCTGCCTCTGGCACTCAGAGCTCTTTCAGGCTGGAGACGGGCAGATTCCAGAGGCAAAAGCAGCCTGTGAAACTCTGCAGCCTGTGACAGAAGCCCTGCCAAAGCTTGAAAGAGTTGAATGCTGTGCTGTTGACTCAGTGAAAGAACCCACGGGGGGGGTCCTTTCCCCCAGCCCCTTGAGGACTGGCTCAGGACGCAATTTTGCCCTGGGCGAGCCTTGAAGCATTATGTCTTGTAGAGCTGATGGAGCAATTGGGTCCAGCAGCGTTTCCCGTGGGGCTGGAGGGCTCAATGCTTGGTGCCTGGGGCTGATGCCCGAAGTGCTGTGGCCCAGGGGCTGAGCCTTCGCCCTGCCCGTGGTTGTGCTGGGAAGGGCTGGACCCACCTGAATCGCAGGGCTGGACCTCTCTGATGGGTGGTATTTCTGAGATAAGGGTCAATTCAAAATATCCAAAGCCAGTGTCAAGCAAGAGGGACCACTTTCCACAGCAGGCTTTGGTGGCGCCGTGCTGAACAGGGGCTGCATGAGGCGAGGGAGGGATCTGAAGGTGCGAGGTGTGGGGAGATGGTGACATAGGAGCCTCCTGTGCCAGAGGCAGCACCAGGGCTGGTGTGGAAATGTCCACAGCATCTCCCTGGGGTCAACCCAGGCCAAAAGTGCTGCCAGTCGTTGCTTGCAAGGTAGGAGCCTTGGGCTCATCAGTGGGGGGGAGCCTGGCTGCGTGTCTGTGGTTTTGAATAGCCGGGTCACCAACGCGAGACAAGTAGCAAATCAAGTTGGCGGCACAGACAAACAGCACAAAAAAACCTGTAGAAACTTCTGAGCTGATTGCAAATGTGAACGAGAGCCAGGATTTCCCCACGGTGCTCAGTACAAAAGCCAATCTTTTAAATAAAAGGGAGGAAAATCATCCAACTCTCTTGGGACTGTTTGTACTTAGAGATGGGGGCATGAAGCCTTGAAACCAGATTCCATCCTACTTAAAAGCCCAAATGAATAAAAAAAATGAATTTGTGTGCAAAGAATGAAAGCCAAGCAGGCTGTGATTTGGTCACTCGAGGCCGTATGTGTTCAGGGACTGTCTCTCAAAGTTCCTGTTACTTCTCTTGCTGCTGCCAGGGCAGCCTGGGGCCTCTGGTGTACTGGAGCAGGGTGGGCAGGAGGGAAGGTGCCTGATCTAGACACTGAAAACCATTTTTATAATCTAGAACTGCAGATTTCTGTATTGCTTGTAATCATAGTAGCTTGTCCTCCCTTTTGAGTATGCTTTTGAGGAAAACCAGCTCTTTCCTTTTCATAGCCATAGCAACGAGTCACTGCTGTGGGCTTTCAAACTCTGCTGTAATCTCTGTTTTGGTCCAGGAGAGGGACCTAAGCTTGCACTGGAAGTGACCTTTCTGTCAATCAGACCATTGGGCAGTACCTCTGATAATACATCCCTTTGCTCTCCTTAGGTCATTGCTTTTTATTTCTTTTATGTCCTCAGAGGCTGCTGCTAGTAAGTGGTAACCATGTATTATTATTCTGTCTTTCAAGGTGCATACTTTGAAAGTCCTGCTGTCATTTTAGTGAATACCAACCAAAACCTTCTTTTTCCAAACCAAGAAAGAGATTAATCTTCTCTTCTGGCATTTTAAGATATTGGGAAGATTATTTTTTTTTTTTTCCACCTACCATTTCTATTTGTTTATCCAATAATGTTTACTTGAGATCAGAGATGTGGGATTGCTTTTCTCTGTCAGGCATATGCAGGGCCAGCAGAAGGTGTTGGGCAGGTCCAATGGCTGTACATCTGACCTGGTGTTTGCTGCCGTGTGGACAGAAAAGCCTCTGTGGAAGTGCTGGATGGAATGCACAAGGAGGCTGCACCTGGCGGGGGGGTGAGCCCTGCTCCAGCAATTCTAGGGAAATTATAGCATTTTGGGGGGAAAAAAAAAAAGAGTGTGAACCGTTTTAAAAGGTTGTGGGCCACCCTTCCCAATGGAAAGCTGTTCCTTTGGCCAGGGGATGGCAGAGAACCTTCTGCAAGACTAGCAGGATATCTCACCTCCTCTGTCCCCAGAGGGATGCTCCCGCTGCAGGTACTGGCACAGCCTCTGCCCTGCTCCCAGTCACCCGTGAAGCACGTGGGGCTGCTGTAGCAGCAGCAGATGGGTGCTTGTGAGCACACCTGGAGCTCTGCTCTGGCCAGGCTTGGCACAGGGCAGCTACTGAAATTCTCCTGTCCTTTATTTCACTCACCTTAGTCCTGGAGAAGGTATAATTTGATATAGTAAATTCACTCGGTTCCCATGAAGGGCAATGTTTTCCAAAAAATTGGATTTATTACAGGACAAGGGTTTGCTTTTCAGAGCATGACTTTTATAATCTTACTCTTTGCAGGTCACATGCAGTGCATATTCCCTGGCATTCCGATTATTTTCTGTTTTCTTCTCAGTCCCCAGGTTTCTTACCTGGGGCTCCCCTTCAGAAGTTCAGACACGTGCTGGGCTTCTGTCGTTGGTGATCTCCCAGTGTGAGATGGAGCTCACACTCCCGCTTTCTTCTTTGGAAAGACAAGCCCGGTTTGCTTTCTTCTGAGTGGCTCCTTGAAGTTTTGCTCAGCCGTGAATAAACCCTGGTGTCTTCAGCCCAGAGCATGCGGAGGAGAAAGGAGTCTGTCTCCTTGTGGCTCCAAGCCCAGGAATCTATTGGAATAATGAATCTAATTTATGTGTGTGTATAAAAATGCCAAAACGTTCACTCATACTGTTTATTTAGAAGTTTTGACATACAGTAACTTTAGGCTTTTCAGAAGTTGTTGGTAATATTTCTAATGTCTTGTGAAAGTGAGTCTTAAGAGGAGAAAGAATGGTTGTTTGGCTTTGTTATGTTAATTTGATACCTACACTAAATTAAAGACCACCAAAGAACAAAACATAATCCATTAGTAATTAAACTGCAAAGTACAATCTATTTAAAACTATCACCATTTTGACAAGCTGAAGGGAAACTCATTTAAAGGAAATGCCATCTTCATGGCTGAATTTTGATTAGCTTTCAGCTTGTGTGAAATGTTGAAAGTTGCTTTCTCCTCCTTCTCTTTATTTGGTATTAGACCTTCTGTAGTAAAGGCCTTGGGATATGAGTGACTCTATTCTTGATGACATTTTGGATGACAGTTTTGTAATTAATTTCCCCAGGTTTATATCAGTTCTTCAACCATTTCATTTCTGCATCTTACTTAACACCATTTGATTTCCTCTTTTCTGTTTCTCAGTTCTGTTGGGAAATAGCCAAGACATCAAGGAATTTTCAGAAATTATTGTGAAAAAGGTAAATTGAAAGACAAATCAGTGAATCAACAAGTCAGTCATCTGCATTGCCGGGAGATAAATGAGGACTGCAGTCCCTCGGCCACCATGAATCCATGGGCCCTCCAGGTTGCAGTGCTTTGTCTTGCATGCTGCCGAGGTCCAGGTGAAATAATTACCCCGTGCTTATCCGCTAGCAGGATGCTTACTTTGGGAGGTAAAGCTCCTTCATCCTCTGAAACAGCCTTGATTTAGAGGTGCTGGAGGGTGGCCTGTTCCTCACCGGTGCCCGTAGATAAGGCAGGGGGTGACGAGCCACCACTCTTCAATGCGTAACTGCCTTTTCTGTGGTGTCTGGTGGTGACTCATTGCTGCGGTGAAGGAAAGAGCATTTCCATTTAGTCCTCTCCCAAAATTGTAAATCTCATGCCTCAGTTGAAGGGAAAAAGTATCCAGAGAGATGCAGGACTGGTGTCAGAACACTCTTCTTGCCAGGCTTCTTATACTGTATGCCGTCATGATTTTCAAGAAAATGACCCTCTAGTCACCCCTTGGCAACTTAGAGAAGCGTAGAAAAGAACGAGGAGAGATTTAAGAACTATCTGGCCTGCAGAGCAGCTACCTTTCATTTACCTGCTGCTCCTGCAGGCTTCAGAGCTGTCTGCTAGGTTTAAGAGCTTATAATTTATTTCAGCTGGAAGGTAAGTAATTATATTTCTTGATGTGCCACCTTTTACTTCGTCTTGTTCTAAGAGACTGAGTTGGCAGATTAAGGGCCTTTTCTTTAATTTATGTTCATCAACAAGTCCCTCATCAGTTTCTTTCTCATTTTCTCTCTTGCACTGATAACTCGGAGCATGCATTGCACCCTTTGGTGATCAATGAGGGAGCCTGAAATCTCTGCAGCATGGGCAGCGCCAGGTCCCCAAGAGGGGACGGGAAAAATCTGTTCTGCAAAAATCTGCCCTCTCCAAAACCCAGCCCGTGCACTGGGAGAGCAGCTGGCTCCAAACGGAGCTGCCTCAGGGGACGGTCCCATTTCCATGGAAATGTCAGCATTTTTTCTGAAGGTGGCAAACCATACACTATGTTTTAAGTACAGGTTTAAGAGGGAGACAGTGATTCGAAGGAGAAGTTGAGTTGGTGCCACCTAATGACAGGTAGCCATGAACAGCGGTATCTTCTGCTTGCTTATTTCCCCAGTCCTTCTTGGCTGCTTTCTTCCTTTGCCTTGTCCTTTGCTTCTGTTTTGTCCCTGGCATATTTACGGATGTGATTTTGCTGTACGTGTATGGGTGGTGGGATCTGGGTTTATTTTTAAGCTGCCAAATATAATCTTAGAAATGCTCAAGTGCATTACTCAATTCCAGAATGACTTGGTGTGAAAGCCAGGTGGCTGTGCATAATTTTCTTGTTTAAAAAAATATTATCTTTCCATAAATACTTGTAGCAGCTTCACAAAACTCACTTGTTGAAGTCTCAGATAAGAAGGGATCTTCCTGAGTGTGCAAACCCCTGCCATCAATTCATTTACCATGTTAAATTTTTTTTTTGGCCGTGAAGGTGCCTGGTTTTGTAGCTACATAGTGATTTCAGCTGGGTTTGATGTGACACAGGAATAACAACGGCGTCTTCCTCCATCCCAGGAATGCTGTATTTTTACTAGTGCTTCCTCTTTTTTTGGATGCTGTGGCAGCTGTGTGTGTAATTTTTTTTGCATAAACCAGCAATTGGAGCCTCGTATTGTCCCACCAGAAGGGCACAGGCCTTTCTCCTTGGATCATCATGTATTTGGTGCTGGAATTTTATACCATTAGAACACCTTCTGGGAAGCAAATAAAGTTGTTTGTCTTGCTCATCCACTGAAGTTGTGTTTAAGAGTTCTATTGTTTGGAATGCCTTTTCATTTTTGCCTAAAATAACTTCATCCCTTTAAGGCATATTTGTCTATCTTTGGCAACAGCTGTGTCAAATGGGCATTTGAGACTAGTGTGGAGGTTGAAGAGGGAGAAAACTTCTAATAAACAGAGCCCTGTAATATTTATTTGTTTGTTTGTTTGTTTGTTTTTATTTTGTGGTATTGGAGATGCTCTTCCAAGTCAGTATCTTGAAATTTATCGAGGAGGAAGGTGCAGTAATGTAATAGGATTCACTGCACATTAGGGGAACGTCTATAAAGATCTCTGTTGTAGTGTGCAAGGTTTAGAGCTTTGTGAAAATTTTGTGTGTGTTAAAACCTGCTGTAAACTCTGCAGGCGCACCCAGTGGGGGGTCCTGCCAATAGCAGTCTCATTGCCTACCCAGCAGGGGCTCCTGTAAGCAGGGACTTGGCTGACCAGAGTGAAAAACTTCTAGTTTTTAGCTCCGTTGACACCATGAATCTGTGCAGATATAAAGGAACAGCTTCATGTCGCCACTGAGAATCTTAGAGTGGTGACTGCAAGAGCTTTGGTATGTTCCTCAAGAGGTACAGTTTTATGCTTCATCTCTGAGAAATCTGCAAATAGAAGTGCTCAAAGGGTGGAGGAATGAGAGATACAGAATATATGACTGGTGAGGACAGGCTGAAGGAACTGGCTTTCTTTAGACTAAAGAGGGCTCCTGTGACTTTGCAATATACAGAAGATTCTTATGAAGAGAATTTTCATAAATTATTATCTGGCTGTTGCAGAAAATAAGAGAAGTAATTAATGAATTTTGATTTAGGAAATATTTTCAAACTACAGGACTGCGAAGCACTAGAGCTGGCTGCTTGTGGAAGTTGTGAAATCTGCTTCAGTGATTAATTCACTACAGGTTAAAACTCTGCTGGATGATTTCTAGTACAGGCAGATTATATGTGCTTTTTATCCTGCCTCAGAACAGGGGAAAAGAGACGACAGCCGTTTGAAGTCACTGTCAGCTCTTTCGACTCATCTCCATCTGCACGTTAAGATGAGGAACAGATATTTACAGAGCTGCTGGAGGTTTAGATAACACTACACAGGGTATCACTTTCTTTCCCATCTGTGTGAGGGCCCTCAAAGATGACACCGGAGCTGCTCCAAAAAAGCAAGTCAGTGTTAAACCTAGTAGTGAATACTGGCCCAAGTATCATTCCGCAGAGAGGATAACTGTAGTCTTATCAATGACATCCTACAAAAGTAAATGTGGTTTTTTATCAGTGAATGTCCAATATAGAAGAAAATCAGAGGTTTTGGATTATGAAGACCCTGGCAAGTTTAATACAAAATATATCAAGCTTCTCATCTAAATCAAGAAGGAGGTAAATTGGACAGAAACATACAAACCAGTGTTATCCAGTGCTTGGGGACCAATGCACAGGGTCTCATTTGTAACCTCAATGGGCTGATCAAGTCGGGAGTGGAAGCAACGTCCCAGCTGTAGCCTGAAAGTAGACTCCAGATGTCTTAAGACTTGATGCATTTCTTTACCCACTGAAGGAACTTGATCCTAAAAAGAGCCAAACAATTTAGTTTGTTGAATTGCGTGGAAATTTTGGAATCCCAGAAGAGATTGTTCATTTTATCCAGCCGAGACACTGACCTTGCCAGGAAAGGATCTGTGGTGGTGCTGAACCTTTGCCAGAAGCTGAACTGTGCCCCTATGGAGAAATGCTTTCTGAAGTTATTAAGAGGGCAGAAAAATAAAAGCTAGGTGTTGAACTTGTTTACTACTTTCAAGCCTTCAAACAAATCTCAGTTGCTTAGTACTTTAAAGAGAATTATGTCAACACAGAGAGAGGCTTTACTTTGGGACTTTTTGTTAAAAAAAGACAAAAAACAAACCAGAAAAAAAACCAAAAAATCAAAAAAAACAACCTCAAAAAAAACTTTTGTGTGACAAACGTAAAATTAGTTAAGCATATTGCAGTATCAGATAAACTTTAGCAGCTGCATTAAAAGATAACCAATTATTTGTGCATTAGATAAGATTAATGCTGGCAATAAACCACTACTGGAAGAGTAAAGTAGCTCTGGCAAGCTGTGTAGGGGAAGGAATTTATGGAAAAGGTAACTCACAAGCTTTATCTCAAACATCTAAGCATCCAATGTCGACACACTTCCATTTTGATAAAATAGTCATTCCTTGCATTAGCATTTTCTTTGTACTTTTACTTCTCCTGAAGGCCTATTGGGAGTAAAAGAGAGGCTAAAATCAGAGATGGTGGTGGTGTGTTTCCTCCCTCCCTCTTTCGTAACGCTCAGGTTCATTCTTCAGCATTTGGCCATACAACATGTGCAGCCCCAGACTGGGGGTAATTTCAACACAGCTGTGACAGGCGTGGACCTGGGCTACTGTATGTTGTCCCTGGGAGACCTTTTCAAAACCTGAAAGTAAATTAAATAATAGGCAAGGTCTTTTTTAAAGAAAGGACATTGAAGTTTTTATTTCATCTGGAATACCCCTTTCAAGCTCACTTTCTCCTGCTAGGCTTGTTTTATATTTGATTAGTTCTAGGAGATGGATTTTGACATTTAAAGTATGTGTAATAGAAAGAGAATAATGACATAGTTGGGATTACGGAAAAATATTTGCCCTTGAAAATGGTAATGCATTGTTAAATACAGGTTGCATCATATCTGAGTCTAATAAAATAAAAATGGAAATGTGAATGATTGTGTTGGGAATGAATAGTCTCAGAGTGCAACAGAGGAAGACAGAAGAAGGGACCTTGGCAATTCTAGCAATGCACAGCTCAGCTGAGAATGGATTTTGTATCATGGGCCCATTGTTTCCAAAGCTGACGGTCTATATTTTGTTTTAAAAAGCCCAACATAAAAAAAAAAAAAAAAGGCTCTGAAGCATGCAGTTTCATGGCTTTTCCTCCACTCCTCTCTTTCCAGTGCAGTGGTGGGCAGATGTATTTATTCCCAGGTCTCTGGTCAGAGATAAATCATGCTGCAACTAGAAAATTTGAGGAGGGGGCCATTAGGATGGGTCACAGTTGATTAGGTTTGTAGGCGGTTGGGCTATTTTGCTGTTTTTAATTGAAGTCATTGGAGGCAGCTCCGGGGAGTTTCTGGCAGGGTGTTACTTGCTTTCCCAGATCAAACCGAAGTGTTGGCAACCAACTGCCGAAGCCAGTGCTGTGGTGGGCAGGAGTTCAGAGGCTGGCAAAATGAGACTGAAAAGGTTAGTTTTGCTTGTGTCTTTATTCCCATTCATGATTCTTACCCTTCCATGTAAACCATGGGCCGGGGTCCTTGTTGTCGTTCTAGTGAGTGTTATTGGTCGCTGTCTTCGGGGTTGAGCTCTCGTCTGAATTCCCCTGCCTGGGAAGCCAAATGTCCGGTGTGAGTGCATGAGGACAGACACAGCGACAGGCTGCAGTGTATTCACTGATGATCTGCACGTTTTTGCTGAGTCTATCATACTAGATGTCAGGACCGCAGTTTTCTTGCAAATGTGCCTTTTTTATTTTCCTTTTCCTATCCTTTCAGGTTTTCAGCTGTCCTTAATTCCTACTGACAGAAACCGAATAAAATTCCTTTCTAGTTGTCTTTAAAGACTAGAAAACCAAACCTTAGGAGCGAGGGGTTAGGAGCAGCACAGACTGCTCCAGCTCTCAGCTCCCCATCGCCCACCACAGCTCCGTTCTTCATGCAGTTGTTAAGGGTGTTATTGATACAGTGTTTTGGCTGGAAGGAAAATACAGGAGTCCTTTGTTAATAATTTTTGGTAGAAGTGGAGGAAATCACAGAACCATAGGGCGTTGGAAGGGACCTCTGGAGATCATCCAGTCCAACCCCCTGCCAAAGCAGGTCCACCCAGAGCAGGTCCCACAGGAACGTGTCCAGGTGGGTTTTGAATGTCTCCAGAGATGGAGACTCCACCACCTCCCTGGGCAGCCTCTTTCAGGGCTCTGCCTCCCTCACAGGAAAGAAGTTCCTCCTGATGTTCAGGTGGAACTTCTTATGTTCAAGTTTGTGCCCATTTCCTCTTGTCCTGTCCCTGGGCACCACTGAAAAAAGACGGCCCCAAATCTGGGCTTGATGCTTTGTATCTAATATATGTGTTTGATTTACTTACCCGCTCTTGCATTTTCTCTGCCCTCTGCCATTCTGGTATCTACGCCCCAATGGAACTTGCCCTGCACTCGATTGCTGCTTCTAGCGGAGGCATCCCTGGGGCTCGTGAAAATACAGCTGTGGAGAAGTTGATGTTGTGCCTCTGGCAAGCTCAGGGCTGCAACAAATGCAATGCCTTTAGAGAAACAACTGCCTCTTTCTCATGCTGTAGGCTTCTGCTCCTGTTTTTAGAGTTGCTGAGGGCTTCATCCTTGCCAGCCAGAGCAGGAGCTGGTTGTCAGGGCATGGAGCACAGCTACTACCAGCTTGTGTGGGATGTGCTCCCTCCCGATCTCTAACCTGCAAAATATCTAAGAAACTCCATATTCCCTTTCCTTTGTGGCAGGATTGGGGATTGCTCATGACACAAGATGCTGTAGTCACAGAATCACAGAATCCTCATGATTGGAAGGGACCTTTGAGATGATCGAGTCCAACCATAAAAAAAAAAAAAACCAAAACCAAAAAACCCCACACCCACAAACAGACACAACCCAACAACCTCGGGCACTAGAGCATGCCCTGCAGTGCCATGTCTACACAGTTCTTAAATACCTCCAGGGATGGGGACTCCACCACCTCCCTGGGCAGGCTGTTCCAGTGCCTGACCACCCTCTCAGGAAAGTCATTCTTCCCAATATCTAATCTAAACCTCCCCTGCCCCAACTTCAGACCATTTCCTCTGCTCCTGTCATGATTCCCTTGGGTCCAGTGGGTCCCTTCCCTACTTGGAATACAGCAAGCAGCTATGTCTGGATCTGCGCTCCCATCCTGTCTGCTTCCTGAATACAGGAACTGGTTTTCCTCAAATCCCAGTGAAGGTGAGATGGTGCAGACCCTCTGTAACGCTTTCAGGAAGGGATGTTGGCAGCTCAGATGCTGTGAGTTGCGGGTCTCGGAGTATTCCTGGTGCTATTGCAGCTGCCTTTCCCTGGGCTCCCCCTGCCTGTGTTGGGCATTCCCAGATTGTGACATCTTGTCTCAGGGAGGCACATATTTTCCCAGCTCACCAAACCGGTAATCCCTCACTGTAGAGATCACCAGACACAAACAGGCGGCTGTTTACCCTTCTGCTGACTCACAGGCCTGTCTGCTCTGCAGTGCTCTTTGTGATTTCCACGGGTGGCCTTTCGAATTTCCAAACGCATACTGATCCTGTGGTGTGCTGTGCCAGCTCACATCTTCCCTTCAAAATGCAAAAGTGCCTCTTCTTTTTCATCTTTCCCTCCTGTAGCACTTGCAGTTTGTGTTATTCAGCTGCTGAGCATTCTTCATCAACTTCCAGTGTTCTTTAAACTCCGGTTTGCACATCTGTCTGATCACGGAATCACGGAATTGTCAGAGTTGGAAGGGACCTCTAGAGACCATCCAGTCCAACTCCCCTGCCAAAGCAGCGTTGCCCAGAGCACATCACTCAGGAGCATCCAGGCGGGGCTTGAAGATCTCCAGAGAAGGGGACTCCATGACCTCCCTGGGCAGCCTCTTCCAGGGCTCTGCCACCCTCACCCCAAACAAGTTCTTCCTCACATTGGAGTGGAACTTCCCATGGTCCAGCTTGCGCCTGTTGCCCCTCGTCCTGTCACTGGGAAACACTGAAAAGAGTCCGGCTCCATCCTCCCTCAACCCACCCTTTAGACACTTGTCAGCATTAATAAGGTCTCCCCTCAGCCTTCTCTTCTCCAGGCTCAAGAGCCCCAGCTCTCTCAGCCTTTCCTCATCAGGGAGATGCTCCAAGCCCTCCATCACCTTAGTTGCCCTACGCTGGACTCTCTCCAGCAGTTCCCTGTCTCTCTTGAACTGGGGAGCCCAGCACTGGACGCAGGATTCCAGTTGTGGCCTCCCCAGTGCAGAGCAGAGGGGGAGAATGACCTCCCTCCACCTACTGGCCACACTCTTCCCTCTGCAGCCCAGGATCCCATCGGCCTCTTGGCCACAAGGGCCCATTGCTGGCTCGTGGCTGATGATAAAAGGTTTCTGTTATTATTTAAACCTGCAGGTCTTTGCAGGCAAATTGTCTTTCCTGATGATATGATTACTCATTGTCCTGTTCAAGCAGTAGCTGTTTTCTTGGTGAAAAGGCAATGTCCATCATTTCAGACAAAATCACTTATTCCCCAGGTGATCCACCCAGTAGCGTGCTGTTATGTGTTGTGAGACTGATGTCTCGGAGACCTCTTTTGAGACTGGTGCCTCAGGACTTCTGGAGGTAATTGTGGGAGAACTGCAGGCACTTTTGTGGATTTGGGCAGGTTAATATATACGTATATATTATTACATAGGTCTATATATTCTATATCATGAATGCCTAAAGTTAGCGCAGGGAGTCTGCGGTGGAGTGTGCTCCTGGGACAAGCCAAACGAATGATCTTCAGGGAATAGGAAGGTGATTGGAAGGAGCTTGAGACTGTTAGGAAATCAAGCTAGTGGGATGGACTGGGAGGAACAGGAGATCAAATCTCGTGGGAACTGAGTGGATGGTGATGCCAGAGAAAAGCCTAAACAGTGGAAGCAAGTGTCTGTGGGCTGGGGGAAGGATCTCTGAACAGACATGTTGGAAAGCAAGAGTTAAAGGACATGTTTGGCATCGGGGATGGCAAAAGTGACAGGTGGTTGAATGTGAATTTAACGTGGGGTATTTCATTCAGTCCTTCAGAAATTGTACTTTTAAGTGCAAAGTGATAGCAACAGCTATATTGGCTCAATGTGGGCAAAGAGCATTATGCAGCTGTAAAAGAGGGATTGTTGGACTAATGAAAAATGAATGCATGGCGTAAGGAGATACCTAGACTGCATTGAGCGTGTTAAATATGAGTAAGCAAAACAGTGCCCTTGCTGTGGCTTCTTGGCTCCAGTTCTGTAAATGTTCCAGCTCCTCTGGACTGCTTATTTTTGTTTAAGGACTTGCACTGGGATGTTAATCAGCACATCCAGCCGTTAATCTATTTTATAGAATCAGCATCACCGTTGCCGATGTCCAAAAATACATCTTTAGAAGTGATAATGAGTCATAGTTGGGACTCTACAGCTACTGATGGATACTTCTCTGTGGGTTCAAATGACTTGCTGCAAAAAATCAGATATATTGCAAAAGATGCTGATGTTGCTGATACTGGCTTAGATTATGTTGTGGTCAAAGTGATAAAATTGACAAACTGCAGGGAAAATGCAGACAGATTATCTCCTCGTTCTCCCCAGCATACATTCCAGGCTGTTCAAAAAATTTATGCAAATGTCAGTAATATGGAAAGGAATCTGTCCAAAGTCCATCTAGATTATTTTTTTTTTAATATGTGGTTACTTTTTGCCTCTTATTACGCTTGAAAATTCAGGGAAATTAACGACATGCAGAATGACCATAATGTATTTGCTAGATCTGTGCTTTCTCAATGGGTCACAAAGGAGCTATTCTGCAGAAAACTCATTCCTAAGAAGTGACTGTTTTTGGAAGGCTCTTCAAAAATAAGTTGTGTTTCACAGAAGATGTTGTTTCCATTTTTATAATTCTCCTACTCCTGTCCCTCTCCTCAGTTAATTAAACCTTTATTAAACGTTTGTCAAAACAATACAGTTCGAGTTTTTGGAAACTATTTGTCTGAACTGTAAGGAGGAGCTCTTGTGGGGAACTTGGCACAAGCAGCAAAGCTATAGTTGCTGAAACTGGTCCCGGTTGACTTCAGCTGGCTTGTGTCTGGGAAGCTTATGGCTTTTGTGTTGAAGTGAGATGGAGAGAGAAAGCTGGATGCAAAGGCACAAAAAGGAATAAACTGGCAGTGAACCAGGCTGGATGCTCCAAGAGGGAGCTCCAAGAGCTCCCTTCCCAAGAGGGAGCTGGATGCTCCAAGAGGGAATTGGGCGTCATTAGTACCCTTCAGACACTGATGCCCACACTGAGTGCCCCTCAGGGCGGTCCTGGCGTGTTCCACCTTGTGCCATGTGGGGTGGTCCCTTCATGCTGAAGCACGGGCACTTTCAGACCTGTTTCCCACCCAACAGAGTGTCTTTGCTCTGTCCTTTGCCATCAGCCACGGAGAGAGCCCTTGCCCGGGACAGCCCTAGGTTTGTACACGTGCTCTCTGGTTTGCTTAGGTGATGGTTTTGCCCGGTTCCTTGTAGTAAAAAATTATTTTTGATATAGAGGAGAATTAATAAAAAATCTTCCACCGTACCAAAGGAACTGTGGGAGAGAGACTGGAACTAAGAGGAAGGACTTTGAAGTGGGCACTTAATTATATGTGAGGCTTTTGGAGGCAGTGCTGTAAGTCGGAAAGAGAAAACTGGTTCCCTCTTGTTTTTTCAATAATGAAGGAATAAAATGTCTCCTGTGTGCAGCGAGCCTGCTCGTCTGGGAACGTTAGAGGCATTGCTGGAGTCTTGCCTGAGTAAGAGCAGCAGGATGAGAGCCCCATGGAGCAGCACTGATGTGCAGCTGAAAGGGATAATGGAAGAGTGGAAAGCAGCATCATTTAAAGAACACATCATGAAGCAGTGTCCGGAAGTGTTTCTACAGACAAAGATAAATTACTGGTACGCAGTCATCCCATTAGCCAAGAGGAAAAATAAATTTTACTTCTGAGAAATAATAGAGCTGCCTTTGTAGGAATGGTGCAATGCAGGGAGTGAAGTGGTCCTGATGGACTTTCCCCAAACCAGGGCATAACTGCGAATTTATAAAGGTGGCCAGAAAGATCGTTTTGATTCTCAGTTTCACCGTTGTTTCCCTTTGCTGTAGAAAGCAGTCAGAATTCCGACTTGCCATAAGTTTTCGAAAAGAGTTGATTTTCAGTGCCCTTGTTTTTGAACAACTAATTAATGGGCATTTTGGGCTCTCAGCACAAAGAGTATTTTAACAGTTCAATATGGTGTGATTTCACCTCTGCCCTGAGCTGAACGCCTTTGGGCTGCCGTGCCGGTAACCTCAGTGGGGCTGGAGGAGGAGCTGGATTTCAGTCGTGCTGTGGTGCAGGTCTCACCTCCTGTTTTCCCATGGTTTTGCTCTGTTGTTTCTCTACTTTGGCAGGTGCTGCTCTTCCTGCTGCGCTCCACTGCTCTTACTGGCACCGCACTGCCGTTCTTTAGTCAGCGCAGTGGAGAAGGGTTTGCAGAGACATGAAGCAACCTCAGTGCTTACTTGGATTTTTACTAGGTTTTAACTTGATTTTTTTTATTATACTAACAAATGGAAATCTTGGAGCCATTAGAAAAGTAGTGGCACTGAAGTGGCCTCAGATTCGCCCTTGATCCTCTAATTATGCTTTCCAAGATACTATCTCATTATCTGAAACTCAACTATGTCATTAGTTATATCTCATTTTTGTAATTACAAGCCATATATTTGTCATATCTATAGAAGCAGAAAACATTAACGTTATAAATCTGCGGCTTATGCAACCTCAGCAGGAATTGCTAATGAGCAAACCTTCTTTTCTGTCACTTTTAAAATTTTTTTCCAAAAGCTTTTCCAAAGCAAAGTCCTATACATGGAGACTGAGCCTGAAAATTCAAATGGTGAAGTGCCCCCTTTAGGCCTTCCTCTTGCTTCGCTATTGAGATATCTGTGTCTATATTAATAGAACATGGTAATAAACTCCCTGAAATTGTTTTTTCGGTTCTTAAAATATGTTGTTCTTCATCTTGGTTCCACAAATGAAAATGTAAATGCAAATTTCAGAGAGAAGATTAATGCAACTAAATAAACAATAATCTTAGTGAGTACCTGTCGCCATAGGAAAGCTTTGCACTGTGGAGGAAAGCAAAGCTCAAATTCAGAGTTTCTCTTCTTTCATCACAATTTCTATGCATTTGTGGTCCAGATAAGCAGCAAACCTTAACTGTCACGGCTGAGTGGTGAGAGCAATGTGTTTAGATTATGCTTTTCCAGGGCAACATCTTGAGTTTGGTGACTTGGAATTCGTCAGCTGTGGTCGTCTTTCCCATCTGTGCTACACATTGCAAAATCACTTGTAGGTGTCTCCATGAAACCACAGCCAAACTCCAGTAGCAGTGAGGTCTCGCCCATGGCAGATGGTTTTCCTTACCCTAAGAAGGGTTTCTCCATGCTTCTGGTGCCTTCCTAAATCATGTTTTCCTAGTCTTTCCTTTCATCCTGTGTGGTCTGTGGATTGATTTTCATTATTATTATTTTTTTCCCACCTACCTGTTGATATTAATTTTTCTGCGCTGCTATTTTCAGTTGAATTTAGCTCTCACTGCTGCTGGGGTCTCTGTGCCCACAATATACTCTTGGCTTCACCTGGACTTCCCTGTGGGTGTCAGCTTTACTCGGCAATAGGTCACAGTTCTTGTTTAAGATCACTTTCCCCTTCTCGTCTCTGCAATGCACATAGTGGGGCATTTTTTGTTTATTTGCATTTTTTCCATGTTCCTGTGGTTACTGAAATGTCAGTCATTTAAAATCTCGTATTTCCAACAAGGAAGGGGTAGTTTCAAACAAGAGTAGGGCAACTCTGCAAAAGGTATGCTTTCAGTTCAGGGTACAGTAATAAATTGTAATGCAAAACTTCTTTTGCAATTGTGTAAAACCATCAGGCAAACATGCAAAATACTTTTAAATTACCGCTAAGTATCTCTCAGTAGCATAGTAGTAAAATTCATTCTCCTTTTCCTCAAATTCATGCTGGCTGTAAAGAGTAACATTTAGACCACTTTTTATACAAATATAACATTGACTTTCAAGAGTTAGTGGGCTTGTTTTTTCTGGAAGTGATGATGTATTTCATTTTTGCTTGACAAAAATGGTGACTGCAATTTACTGGATTTGTTGCTTTTATGACCTGTGGATGCACAGTGTGTGTGCCAGCATACAGAATCCCAATTTTATTCTTTTATGCAGTTAGAGTAAGAAAAAAGATTTAATACTTTGCTGTCATCCACTCCGTGAAGACTTGCAATGAATGGTAGGAAAGCGGCTGTAGCCACCTTATGGAAACAGGGAACACCGTGGTGCTGCTGCAGTGAGCTTGGCTTCCCTACCTCTCTCCAGGATTCCCAGGGGAGTGTTTTCTGCATCCGTTCACATGCACTGGATGAGCTGCAGCTGGAAATCCTGTCTATAACCCTAGTCATCAGAGAGGCGTGGGGTGTAGGAGCAGAAATGAAGATGTTTGAGCACTTTGGTGTATGTTCTGCCTAAGGAACGGCGAATGGTTGCAGGGTTTGGCTGGGGACATAGTGTGCCATTGGATACAGATGGTCTGAAGCACAGCTCCAACAGCTGCCCGCTGGTTTCCTAAGGCATCAGGAAAATGCCTTGCAGTTTTTTAGGTGTTTCCATTTTGGATATTGCCATGGTTAGTTGGTTATTTCCCTTCCAGTCGATCTTCTCTACTGGCTGACTGAATTATGTCTTTCAGTGCAATCATAATTAGCAGTACCGAAGTCATTGATTTCATTTTGAGGTAATCTTGTGTCTGTTTTCATAGCTTACCTTCTGTCCTGGGTTGAGAGACACAGGACTAACTTTTCTTCTAATGCTGGGGAAAATTACACTTCTAGAAGACTCTAGTGTCTGAATTTGTGAAAATATTTACTTTATAGCCAGCCAGGCTCTGTGGGATTCAAGGTCTTAGTGTTTTTGAGCCTTACCAGGTGCAGGGACAAGGAGGAGCAAGGTCTGGGCATTGACCCAGGCTGGCCAACAGGATTATTTCATACCATGAATGTCACATTCAATATAAATTAGAAAAGTTTGCTGCGTAGCTCTCTCTCCCTTGATGGCGGCGGGTCTAGAGAACTCCTTGCCCCGGTGCCGGACCCTTGAGGCCTTCCCTTCCTCCTGAAGCTGTTTTGCTCGCAGTGTCCGACATTTGCTGTCCCTGCTGTGAGGGCACAGCTTCCTGCTGAGAGAATGGGCTGGGTATAATTCCTGTATCTTATATCAGTATCAGGATTAATACTGGTTCTTTAGTATTATTGTTAATTATTTAATCTTAGTCTATTAAATCTATTTATATTTCAACCCTTGTGTTTCCTTATGTTCCCCGATTCCCCTTTCCGGGTGGGGAGGGGTCATCGGGTGATAGAATAATTGTCTAAACAACAATAGACTGTTATGGGTTATCTCAAACCATAACACCTTCCTATCGTATTCTGCAGTGTGCTTTGTGTATGGAGGCAATGCCAACATTATTCCAAGGGTGTTCAAATGAAAGGACAAAACATTTCAGCATTTCTCTTTGCCTGAAGCAGCCAGACTTGCTATAACCATAGAACTGAACTTAAGTTTGTGTTTTTCTAAAACTAAACCCCTATTCAAATGACATATTAAATTGTTCCAGATGCACAGTGTTGCTTTGCTGACAACAGCTGTCTGTTCTGGAAACAATAATATTGGTGTCTAATTAGAGCTTACGTTGTGAAAATTGTGTCTAGACTTTGTAGAAGATATTATGATTTCTACAGAAATGGAAAAAAAACCCTAGAGGATATTCATACTGCTCCACAGGGCCTGAAAAAAAACCCCAGACACTATTTCACCATATTAAGTTATTGAGATTAAATAGAAATGTACAAAAATGGTACGTGTTGTAGTTGCCGTGCCAGCTCTCCTGTGGGACCCCTGTGGCCAGAAGTCAGGCAGGGTCCCGTGCCATCAGTTGTCCCTTCCTCATCGTGGTGCCCCTCCAGTCTCTGAGCAGAGCAAGGTGGGGACAGTGGAGCTCCCGAGACAGACACACGGACCCCGGGTCACAGCAGCCCGTGGGAACCGGGAGCTGTTTTCATGGGAACTGGTGGTCGTTGTGCAAAGCCGGTTTGCTCTGTTTGTGTCCTTCACAAACAAGTGGTTGAGGCACCGTTCCTGGAGGTGTTCAAAAGACGGGTTGACATGGTGCTGGGGGGCGTGGTTAAGTGATGTTTTTTTGTCAGAGTTAGGTTGATGGTTGGACTAGATGATCTTGAAGGTCCCTTCCAGCCTAGATGATTCTATGATTCACCCAGGGCTCAGAGGAGCCGGCGGTGCCCCCTCTGCAGGGCAGTGACCTCCATGGAGGGACCAGGCAGGTCTTCACAGATGGCTGTTCCCCACAGCAAGATGTGTCGGGGTCTGCCCGTGCCCCTGGGAAAAGCACGGCGTAAAGTGACTGGATTTGAGGTTTACTTGGCCGGGCTCATTCACTTTCATATCATCCATCTCCTGTCTTTTTAGAAAGAAATCTCCTAAAATAACTCTATTTTGATGACAGCTTTTTTTATATGGATCTATAGGGAGCAAGGTCTTTTTATGAAAATCCTTTTATATATTTTAATTCAAATGAAATTCATATTTAAATCATTCTATTTAGTTAAAATGTAAATTCAGATGCTAAACTGAACCAATCTGTCTGCTGCATATGCTTTATCATCTAACTGTCTTGACAACCCTTGTTAACATTAACATAAACTGTACAGGCTAATAATAATGACGGTGATGGAATTAGCTCATTACTATCTTATTTTTGTTATATAATTTTAATCTTTGTAGGAAGGAGAGCCTCTATATCTTTTGAATTACTCAATGACTCTGCTTTACTATTATTAGTTATTTGCATGTATGCACTTATTTCTCTAGATAGCACAGGAAAACATGCTGGTTCCCTTGCAGGTTATCTAGAAAACTGTCTGGTTGTGCTTGTCATCTAAATAATTATATCATTTAATAATGACATTTTAGCATGTTTAACTGACCTTTCTTAGAAACGTATTCAGTGCTGGATCTAGTTGACAGTAATCTGCGAAGTGATTGTGGACAACATGACCATGCATCTCATCTGCTCTATATGAATTTTTTCGAAGTCATGTCATGGACTTGTGCAGAGAAGTGAGTGACTCTGGAGGAATAGACTACAGACGTCTTGCAGACTTAGGGGTCCTGAGCTTTTTCAGTTCCACCCGTCTCTTTTGTCATATATGTATGTTTGGTGGTTAATATATTTCTGTGTTTTTTCCATATTGACATACAGGGTTTTTTTTCCTTCTGCTTCTTGTGTCAGTACTACATGAAGGCAAATATAGGTAATTTAAATCTTTTATATTTTGAATATGAGCGGCTTAAAATTTCTGCAACGGTATTTATGAAGATTTTAAAATAGGAAAGTAATCGTGATTGTTAACCAATGTACCCGAAAGAAAAAAACGTAAATTTAAACTGGTTATATGAAATATATATATACTCAAGAACATAGTTTCACCGTGAAAAATGATTTATTGAGCTAGTGTAAACTTCCTATTTAGGATTTTCACATGAGCAATGACAGCATACAGTTTTGCAAAATAACCTCACTAAAAAGCTGATTTTAATTTAGTTTTTATTTCTCTTGTAAATTGATCCTTTTTTAAATAACGTGAGGGAACAAGCCATGTGACTGGCTGAAGCTTGAAATACCTGTTTTATACTTATAGTTTTTAAATTATAGGAAAATGGAGAAGCTGCCTTTAATTTTAAACTTTATTTTTATGTGTAGGGAGCAAAAATCAGCGGTGCCAAAGCACAGAATTATAGCAACATAGATAGCACGATATGATACTGTCAGGGAGGGACTTGAAAAAGAGAAAAAAACATTGAAAATCTCCGCTGGCCATGTTGAATGATGGGAAAGAGATTTTCGTGCCATAAATTCCCGCCTACCATACTGGCTGGTTTTGATTTGTGCTTTCAGGGCTGTATTGACCTCGCTGCTTCTCCTCCTCTGTTGAGGACCTTCAGCGCCCCAGCACCCCCCCCAGGGGGAGGTCGTCCTGCCCCGGGTCGGTGCCTGCGGCTGGTTCCTCTCCACGGCTGCTCCCCTCTCATGTGCTCGGGCACAAGCCCAGGAATCCAAGGGAGAACGTTGCCATTACATAAGGGATGTGACTTGTACCGTGCACAAGTGGTGTGTGGGTGAAGGCACATCTTGGGGAGAGCGCAGCGATGGGCTGGGTAAAAATAGGCATTGCGGTACGTGCCAAAATGAGTAAGTTATATTGTCGCCTGAACAACTAAACCTAATCCCCCTTCTCCTGCCCACTTTCCTCCCCCAGCTTCTAATAACTGTAATCCAATAAAATAAATGACACGAGCTGAAAGGAAGTAGAAACTGGCTTAATCTCTGTCACTTGTCAAATATTCAGTCATTTTGCCTGCTGTGAATTGCATTGACAATCGGCCACTTTTTTGAGTTTGTAAAATATTTTAATGTGCAAACAGAAAGCCTTGGTCAGCGCTCTGTGTGTGTGTGTGTGTGTGTACAGGTATATAGGTATACACGTATAAATAAGAACCTGCATGAAGGACCACGCTTCACTGGCTTATTTAAGGATCATTCAACTGCTTTTAAAAATGTGTTAAATAGCAAACAGGGTGGAAGTTGCGAATAGAATGGTTAAGTGTGATGAATTAGTGTCAAAATGTGAAGTTGATTAGTCATTTTATATCAGCTGTAATTATGGAACATTACTGCAAATAAATCATGTACACTGGGATATACCAAAAGGTAATGTTATTGATTGCATCTGACATTTAGATAATAAGCTCCTATTGAAATCATACAGAAAGTAATTTTAAATCTTATGTCTTTGTCAGAGTTATGGTTTTATGGTCAAAACATCAAATTAGCTACTTTTATACTACAGCCGTGTGCAGTTTGATGTTGCAGTTTTGGAAAGACAGCTCTATGTGTAAGAGGCAGAGTTTGAAGATGCTTCTCAGGGTGCACTGATGGGGACAGCCACCGAGCCAGACCCTCCGGTGCCGAGAGCTCTCTTTTAATACTGCACTGGTTGGCAAAATGCCTTTGAAAATCCTGTCTGCAGGGACTTCCATCTTGCACAAATCTAGAAACCATTGGTCTGCACCCTGGCTTTGGGATTTGTGACATGTTTTCTGTAGACGTTTGACTTAAAGCCAGAGGAGAGCTGAAACTTCGTGCGCTGCTGCCACGTTACCAGCCAGCTTTGGCTCAGCCTTGGGGCTTGTAAATGGCTCCCACGTGCCAGGAATTATCAGTGTGAGGGTGGGATGATTGGAGAAGTTCACAGCGCTAGGAAGGGGGCAAGGAGCCTGTTTTTCTCCTTAAAAAGGGTGGTTTGCTGGTGCAGTTTGGGCCGGACTGGCTACTGAAATGAACAGCAGATGCTCTGGGAGAAGGGAAGGGAGGAAGAGAGAGAAAGAGACTTATGAGTTTAAAAGAAACTACTTTAATGTAATTATTAATAAAATAATAAAAAAGAAAATAATCAAATATACACAATACACACAAAACCATATTGAGCTCCCAGGATGATGGTGATGTCACCAAGAGGCACTGGGAAAGTCCCAGACTGGACTCAGCGACAGACGGGAACCGGATTCCGGGTGTGGATTCGGGAATGCACGGATTGGAATCAAAGGCAGATGAGCAGACTGAGTCCTTCTCAGATGCTGGCCACTGAAGAAGGAGCTGACCCTTTGATCCCTCAGCTTTGTACTGAGCGTGATGCCGATGGGGTGGAACACCCTGTTGGCCAGCTTTGGGTCCCCTGTCCTGTCCTGTCCCTTCCCGCAGGTGGGACCCCTCTACGCTTCTCCGCTGCTGACCCTCCAAAGGGGAANATAACAAAGTGAGCTGGCCTTGGCTGTTATGGGAGCAACTATAAGCAAGAGCCTCTCTGCACACCATTCCTTGGCATTCACTGTAGACATAAAGTCTTACTGGAAGAGGACAGTGTCTGAAAAACATGCTGTTAGTTCCAGAGAGTTCAGTTAGGTGGAAGAGGCTCAACTGAAAAGTAAAGTTACTGAACAGAAACTTGGTTCTGTTTTACCTCAAACAAGGACAAGGGATTAGCAGGAAACCCCTGGTGCTGTTTTGCAGCACCGTCTGCTCTGTGTTGGAGGGTTTATGCTTTCTTGATTCTAGGTGACTGCTGTGCCATGTTTGAGGCCCACACCCTGAGCTGGTGCTCCTGCTGTAGAAAAATCTAGTGGTGGTCTTGGTAGCTCCTGGCTTTGGGACTGTTACAAAACCATTGCTGGAGTCTTGAGGTTGCTGGTGGTCTGGGAAGGCCCGTCTTTTCCCCATCTACCAGTTCCTGCTGTGTACACATTCCAGTTGCATGTGAAGACTGACCTGAAGGGGACATGGTGACAGCTACTGCTGTTTGTACTCCAACTGAGAGAACCAGTAATACATTTGGAGATGAGAAGAGACAACTGTTCACCAAGCCCTGCCTGCAAAGCACAGAATCATAGAATGCTATGGGGTTGGAAGGGACCTCTGGAGATCATCTAGTCCAACCCCCCTGCCAAAGCAGGTCCACCCAGAGGAGGCTGCACAAGAATGTGTCCAGGTGGGTTTTGAACGTCTCCAGAGATGGAGACTCTGAAGAAGAACAAACTGAAGAACTTGACCAGTGAGATCTGCAGTAGCTATAGCTGTCTGGGAGAGAGTCACTGAATGCTGTTGTAGAATCTCCAAGTCACAGAGGGTTTATATATTCCTGGGTCGGTTGTCTCGGTAATCACCCCTAGTACGTTAATCTGTCTTTGTCCAACTTTGACTTCCAGCTTTTCGAGTTCCTGGTGTGCCTTTGTCTGTATCTCTGAGCAGTCCTCTGCTGTAGACCTTCTTACCTTGTGGGGTTTTTTTGAGATGGGTTGCGCCTCTCCACCTCTTTTCAATTAACAAAACAGGTTTATCGCTGGAAGGTGTTTTCTGAACAGTGGTTGGTTCTTAAAACAGTGAGATTCTTGCATTACTGTGTCAGATATTTAATTTTTTTGTTTTTTCATTTGAAACATCTCAGCTCTTCCAGTGTCTGTCATCAAGTGTAGACACTAGCCAAGACTGGGACGGTGATGGTCTGATGTAGTACTGTGTGCAAGCAGCACTGTGCTGACTGTCACCAGTGGACTTTGTACCCAAGACCCAAGTCTGGGCTGGCAGGACGGAGCTCAGAGAGCTGCCTCTCCAAAAACACTGCTGAATAGCAAAATCCCTTTCGCTCCTTTCTGGAGAATTTTGACTGGACTGCAGCCCGGACCTTAGCAGTGTGCTTAGTTTACCGGTGACTCTTTGTTAATTAATTTGCTTTAAAATGAGTTAACCAATCTGTAATAAACGTTTGCAGTGCTTGAATCTGGGAAGCTGTGAACTGCCCGGACAAACTCAGAGAAGTCACAGCAGTGAAGTTAGCTTTTGCCATATTTGTCACTCAAATTATAATGTCATTAATGAAGACGTGTTGACTGAAACCTGGCTAGTAGGACATGATATTATTTTCCCGCTGTTTTATTGGTAGAACTGTGTAATGGCTACGGGTTGGTTTTGTCAAGAAAAACTAGGTTGGGTGTTATTGTTTATTCTAACATTTGACACGAAAACTAGGAACTTCCTCCAGAGCTCTGCTCAGGTGTTGTGGTTCTTATAGAACTTGGAGGTAGGAATTACCTGGAATGTTGATTTAAGTGTCTTAGTTTTTGTGATTATTAGTTAGTGTTTTTCATACTCCAAATGATCTCTAATAGTGAACAAGGTAAGTCCTTCAGCCTTCAAAAGCCTTGAAAATCTGGATCCTTATCCATGAATGAAAGCCTAGGTCAGCAGTTGCTGTTCCTTTGCAAGAGGCAAGCGGTAACTGCGTGGCTGTGCTCTTTTGTGGGCAGTAGAGATTTTGGAGGTACTCACTTCATCATGAGGGAGTAACAACAGTATTTTTTCTTACTGTCTGGTTTTAATTAAATGTAGCTCCTCATTTTTGTAGGTAGGCCATGTATTCCCCTCCTAATGGTTATGTGAGGACACTGAGATGTCTAAGATCTATGCAGCTACAGCAGCACCACCAATGCCTTTAATAAAGCTAGATGAAGTCCCAGGTAGTCACTTGGAATGTCCTGGCAGAGGTGTCTTGCTCTGAGAGGAGGTCCGCGTGCCCCCTCTTTGGCAGAAAGGGCAGGTCAAGTCTGTAGTCACATGTGTTGGATTTGGCGGTCAATGTTGTGTTCTGTGCCAGTCCTGCACACCTGGGGAGCGTGACCAGAGCCCAGCGACGGAGCCGTGCATTAGATGCTCCTGGAATAAAAACAGATGAATTGTGTTGGATCATTTCAGCATCTGCCAGAAACAATAAGCTATTTTTCTTCTGTTGGAGCAAAGCAAGAAGAGACTCTACCAGAGGTGAAGTGCGTGTTCTGTTGGCAGCCTGACTCACAGTGGAGCTCAGCGTAAAGCCCAGGTGAATCTGAACGCCCGGGGCGAGCAGGAGAAGTAGTGTTTCTTACCCTGCTCCAGCTGGGCAGCTCTGATTTCCCCAGGTTGTGTTTGACTTCAGAGCAACCCACGGAGCTGGAATCACAGAATCCCATGGGGTTGGAAGGGACCTCTGGAGATCATCCAGTCCAACTCCCTGCCAGAGCAGGTCCACCCAGAGCAGGTTGCACAGGAACGTGTCCAGGTGGGTTTGAATGTCTCCAGAGAAGGAGACTTCACCACCTCCCTGGGCAGCCTCTTCCAGGGCTCTGCCACCCTCACAGCAAAGAAGTTCCTTCTCATGTTTAGGTGGAACTTCTTATATTCAAGTTTGTGCCCGTTCCCTCTTGTCCTGTCCCTGGGCACCACTGAGAAAAGCCTGGCCCCATCCTCCTGACACCCACCCTTGAAGTATTTATAGGTGTTGATCAGATCCCCCCTCAGCCTTCTCTTCTCCAGACTAAAAACACCCAAGTCCCTCAGCCTCTCCTCGTAAGGGAGATGCTCCAGGCTCCAGGCCCCTCATCATCTTCGTAGCCCTCTGCTGTCCCCTCTCCAGCAGTTCCCTGTCCTTCTGGATCTAGGGAGGCCAGAACTGGACCCAGTGCTCCAGATGGGGCCTCCCCAGGCCAGAGCAGAGGGGCAGGATGACCTCCCTCCACCTGCTGGTCACACTCTTCCTGATGCCCCCCAGGATGCCATTGGCCTTTTTGGCCACAAGGCCACATTGGTGGCTCATGGTCATCATGTTGTCCACCAGGATGGTGGGACCTCCTAGGTCTTTCTCCTCAGAGGTGCTCTCCACCTCTGCATTGTTCTCTCCTGGTCTGAGAGAACAATGGCCCTCTCCATCCTCATCAGCTGGCAGTTGAAAACCACTGTGAAGAATTCATTGTTAGGGAAACAGAATGGCAGTGATGGGCAAGGACATTCCTTGCTTTCCCACTCAGGCTGTCAGCATCACCTCCTTGGGTCCAGCCTCAACTCTCGCTCCATCGGCTTTTCCAGATTTTTATAAATACATCAAAAGTCAGCACTCATCTGCTCTGTGTTGCCTTGTCACAGAGCTCTGATGCAGCAGGTTTAAAATAAACAAAAAGGAATAATACTTTAAAAAACTTAGTGCTGGGCTGCAGGATGTATTGCTACTGGAATTTTTGGAGGCCCAAAGTATAAATTGGTTCAAAGGGGGATCAGGCAGACCCATAGAGGGTTTAAGTCTTATGAGGAGTGGCTGAGGGAGCTGGAGGTGTTCAGCCTGGAGAAAAGGAGGCTGAGGGGAGACCTTCTCGCTCTCTCCAACTCTCTGAAAGGAGGGTGTAGCCAGGGGGGGTCGGTCTCTTCTCCCAAGGAACAGGCGATGGGACAAGAGGAAACGGCCTCAAGCTGCGCCAGGGGAGGTTCAGGTTGAATATTTGGAACAATTTTGACACTGAAAGGGTTATGAAGCCGTGGAATGGGCTGCCCAGTGAAGTGGCTGAGGCACAATCCCTGGGGGGATTTAAAAGCCGGGTTGACATAGAGCTTAGAGACATGGGTTAGTGATGGTTTATGTCAGGTTGATGGATGGACTAGATGATCTTAAAGGTCCCTTCCAACCCAGACAATTCTGTGATTCTATGACTCTTAACAGTGACAGTCTCAGTGCTACTGAAGCCAAGCGGTTCTTCAGCAGCTGGTTGCCACTTGATCAGAGAATGTGCTGAAGAGGAGTGTCCTGTTAGTTACGTTTCTTATGCTCTTTCCCCAGGTATCCATTCTTGGTGTGAACAGGGACAGGATACTTGAATAGGTGGTCTCTTGTTTATCTGACTGCAGTGTCCATAGCTTTGTGCATCCTAAGAAGTGTTGGGTTGTTTGTCAGAATGTGTGAGCTGTTCTGCCGGGGGAATTTGGACAGGACCTGGAATGTACAGGGCAAGTGCGGTGCTTCCAACCAGAGTGAGTGGTCTTACTGCGGACCTTTGGGCCTGCAGAAAGGTCTATGTATCTGTTCAACATATTCATCAATGACCTGGATGAGGGCACAGAATGTATCCTCAGCAAGTTCGCTAACAATACCAAACTGGGAGGGGTGGCTGACACTCCAGAGGGCTGTGCCACCATGCAGCGTGACCTGGACAGGCTGGAGAGCTGGGCAGAGAAGAAACTCATGAGGTTCAACAAGGGCAAGTGTAGGGTCCTGCACCTGGGGAGGAAGAACCCCAGGCACCAACACAGGTTAGGGGTGGATCTTCTGGAAAGCACTTCTGAGGAGAAGGATCTGGGGGTCCTGGTGGACAGTAAACTCTCCATGAGCCAGCAATGGGCCCTTGTGGCCAAGAGGGCCAATGGGATCCTGGGCTGCGGAGGGAAGAGTGTGGCCAGTAGGTGGAGGGAGGTCATTCTCCCCCTCTGCTCTGCACTGGGGAGGCCACAACTGGAATCCTGCATCCAGTGCTGGGCTCCCCAGTTCAAGAGAGACAGGGAACTGCTGGAGAGAGTCCAGCGTAGGGCAACAAAGCTGATGGAGGGATTGGAGCATCTCCCTGATGAGGAAAGGCTGAGAGAGCTGGGGCTCTTGAGCCTGGAGAAGAGAAGGCTGAGGGGAGACCTTATTAATGCTGACAAGGATCTAAAGGGTGGGTTGAAGGAGGATGGAGCCGGACTCTTCTCAGTGGTTCCCAGTGAGAGGACGAGGGGCAACGGGCACAAGCTGGACCATGGGAAGTTCCACTCCAATGTGAGGAAGACCTTGTTTGGGGTGAGGGTGGCAGAGCCCTGGAAGAGGCTGCCCAGGGAGGGTGTGGAGTCCCCTTCTCTGGAGATCTTCAAGCCCCGCCTGGATGGAGTCCTGAGTGATGTGCTCTGGGCAGCCCTGCTTTGGCAGGGGAGTTGGACTGGATGATCTCTAGAGGTCCCTTCCAACTCTGACAATTCCGTGATTCCATGTTCCAAGCACCGATGGACTTAATCTGCAGAATACTTGTTCTCTTGAAGACCATTTTGTTGGTCAATGTTGTCACCGTTGGGTTTGTCAGAGCCTTGTCTTGCATCGGAATGCTCTTGTGCCCAACGCATGAAAGCAACGTTAAGGTACACGCTATCGAAACCAGATGCTTTTGGTCTATTTGTAGAGCACATGAGCAGCATGGCAAGTTTGTAGATTAATTGTTGCTTGCATTATCCTCTGGGAGATAATGCCCAAATGGATTTCTGATGCTCCAGGATGGTTCCCAGGGTCTCTTTCTACAAAGCAAAGACTAGGCCAGCTGAAAGCAGCACATACTGTAGGAGTGTCACCTCTGTGGTTCATTGCAGACTTGTGCCAAGTGTCTGAAGGTGAATTTGAGGAGTATGTTAGTGCAGTTACCCATACCTACAAATAAACTTTCCTTATTCATCTGGGTGGCTTGACCTCTCTGCTGCTTATTGTGTAAGGTCTGCTGTCTGGCTGGAAATCTGGGTGGGGGACATCTTTGAGAAGGAGGCATGTTTTGTATTCTGAGCAGCAGAAAAATGTGTGTATCATCTTGAGAGGGATCTCACCTGCTTCAAATCCTTAGGAGTTCTCTTTCCGATGTCTTTATTTCTTCCCTTTGTTCTTCTTTCTGTTAGCCATCCCAAAACAGGTATTAGATCCCGTATTGCTCTGGAATTGCCTCATTCTAGAAGATTTGTCTCCTCTCTAACTAAAGAAAGTGAAAGGAATCGCCAAAGTATTTAGTGGTGGATATTGGTGAGCATCTTTGAAGATTACATCTTCTATAGTTTCTGTTTGTGACTGTGGGAACAGTGCTTATCTGCCACTATGGAACAGAAAACGTTGCTGTGGTTTTAGATAAGATAAGGAGGCAATGACTTTGATCTCCAGCTATAGGGTATGATTCCCTGAACTCCTGCTTAAATAAGTTTCAAAATTTGGGTACATTCTCTGTCCAAATATGTCCTGTTTAGTTCTGAGTAAACCATTTGTGAGACTTGGTTATCCTTTCAGAGGGAAGGATATAAAGAAAGAATTAATCAGCCACCACCAGTGAAATTATTTCAGGCTTCCTCCTTCATTGATACAGATGAGTTATGCCCATAGTAAGTCACAATAGACAGGAATACCAAATCTTCTGCTTCAGGGCTTAAAACAGTGCCAAAATTAAAATTAGAGTGACTCGAATAGGGAGAAATAGGTTGAGTCAACATCTTTTGACTCTAGTGCCTTCCTTGTAGTGTGTACTTACAGCTGGTTTTGGGGGCGTGAGGCTGCTTCAGGTCTTATTCTGCCTTATTCTACCAGTTGTAGACTCCAGCTTCTTCTCCCTTTCCCTCTTCAGGTTTGTCAACCGTTATCTCTTTTTGGGGGGGGTATAATTAATTTTTAGCCAATATTGATATAAACGCTTACTTGTCCCATCTCAAAATCTTGCCCTTTCTGTCTTAGGATAGTCTCGAGCGTGAGAAGCTGGGCTGTAACTCCGTGCCTCTGATGTTAGCCATCAGCATCGCACCGTCCTGGGCCCCACAGAGTCACACTGGTCTCCTCTGACTCTGCACTGCACGCTCGTGTCTCCTTTGCGGCTTGTTCGTCCTCTAATGATCGCCTTTAACATCATGGATTTTACCACCTTTCTTCTTCCTTAGTTCTAATTTATGCGTATCCCAATCTGTGTCTGAATATTAGCCTGTGTGGTTTTGGGGCTATCCTGTAGCTGTCGTTATACTATAACATGGTTTATATCTGTCCTCTGACAAAAATTCATGCATCTTGTCATCTTGTATCTTGTTCAAGGCACAGGCTGCAGAGCTGTAGAGGAGTTCTTTCTGTGTTGAAGAGAAAAGATATTTTCAAAATAAAATGTGTTAGCTCCACGAGAACAGCTCAGGAGAAAGGACAGAGCAGATTATTTGGGTCTGGTGAGATATGGGGGAAGGCAGGGAGAGGGGGCATTACGTACCACAGAACAGCTGTGAAGCCCCCCGAACTGGTACTCGAGTCATTTCTGATACCCCGCTGTGTCATTTAGCGTAAGCAAGTCTGTTTGCCGGGCTGTGGTGAGGTGTGTGGAGGCTGTAGAGCTCCCAAAGCTTTGCTGTACCCAGCTGCTGTGTCCCGCTGCTGCTGTTTGGCTTCAGAGTTTTGTAACTGCACGAGGAGACGCGGGTGCTGTGCTGGGATGCTGGTTATGGCTAGCAGTATTACTGGGCCTTGATTTACTCTGACAGCGTTCAGGAGAGTGGACCATTCATGCGCTGTGTTCGTCTACTTTTCATTAACTTGCAAGTCTCCCTCTCATTTCCAGTTGTCATCTTCTAAATGGATTCCAGTGAATTTTCGGGATCTTTGGACCCCCTGTCCTTGCCTGACAAACCACTTATTGGTGACCTCCCCGCTGACATGGAGTTTGGAGAAGATCTCCTGGGCTCCCAAACAGCTTCTACCCAGGAAGTTTCAGTTCTTCAGCCCCCTGACTGGGATCAATCCAAGCAGATGACTGCACATGGGAACTTGGACCTTCTAGTGAAAGCAGACAGCCTGTCTGAACTAAACAAATCGAATGACCTCGTTCTAGATAAACCTGGTGTCTTGGATATGCTGGAGAAACCTAACGTCTTAGATGACTTGGATAAAACTGCTAACTTGATGGAGCTAGATAAAACGGAGGGTCTGGATGGGCTGTATAAGGCGCATCCTTCCCAGGACGTGGAGGATGGACCAGCGGACTCCTCTGCCCTCTCTAGAGAAGCCCTTGTTCCAGAAGCGTGGAAAGAAGGGGAAGATGCGTCAAAAAATGATTCTGGGGACCTGAAGGAAGATGGTGCTGCTGCTATTCCTGCACTGTCTGATGACAACGCCCCAGAATCGCCCCGACACCCCGTTCCTGACACTGGGGACCTCAGCAGTGCCTCAGCCACGGAAGAGATCACCGCACAACCCTCAAGTCCACCAATGGCTCCCCCACAGCTCAATCTTAAACAGACAAAGAAGACGAGGTTGAAGGCACCGAGGAAAAGCTCACCCATGCAGAGGGAAGGGCTGGCAGGGGAAGCCGAGGTGGAACTGAGCCTGGACAACAGTACTGCAGTTTTGCCCCCTGGGCCCAGAGAGGAAAACCAGGCAGAGGAAGGGGATGATAGTGGGAACAACTCAATTAAAGAAAGTAGTGTACTGACAGCACAGGAAGCCTCACCGCCAGCAGGTAGGTTGTTATTTCTGCAGAACTTGGCTTCCTTTTACTCAAGAGATCATCCTGCTGTCCATTGCAGAAGCTGGAGTCTGTTTTGTGCTCCAACTTTTCCCATCCTCTCCTGCTATGGAAATTGCCAATGCTACTGATGGGCTAGATTTGGGGAAAGCGTCTTGCTTACAGGGAATAATGCTCTGGAAGCTGCTCCCTTGGTGCATACAAGCGCTTGCACTGGCTTTCGTAGCTTTAACTTTGACTTTTGTTGCTTGTGTCAGCTAGGAGCTTCCCTGATAAAGCTGTGGTTGCACATCAGCTTAGCTCACATTCTTCATCACTGGAGTCTTTGCTGGAATTGAGGAGAAAGTGCTCCTCAGGAAGAGAAAGTGCTTCCACTAGGCAAAGTCCCTCTGCCCAGGCTGCCCATCCTCAGGAGATGCTCAGCCTTGGTCAGAAGCAGTTGGCAGGCAACTGCCCAGCGTGCCTCCCCCATGCAGGGAGATCTCCCTCCCCCTTACATCCCAGGCTGCGTGTGCGGATCTCTAACTACAGGTAATGGGTTTAGGAGTTTTCCTGGGTCTGATCACGGCCAGGGCTGTCTGAGGCTTCACGTGCAGACTGTCCCAAAGGGTGGCTGCATTTGAAGAACACCTGTCTTCTGTTGGAGAAAAGCAAGATTTTAGATGCAAGCTTCTTCTGTGCTTCTGTTCCAGGAGAAGGCCTGTCTGGGAAGGGGAGTGAGCTGCCAGCTGAGAAGGTGAGGAGAATGCAGTCAAGGCTGTATGCTATGGGAGCGTAGAGGGTGGCTGGCTGTTGTCATACTCCATGAGGGACACCAGCTGTCTCGTCACCCCTTTGGGAAGGAATTTGCACATCTCCTGGGACGGAGTGATCCCTGTGCACTGCCACTGTGCTGTAATGTGGCTTCACTGCTACCCTCCGCTGGAATGGCATTCTCCCCTTTCCCCCCACGTTGCCAACTCTGGTCAGGTATCCATGGAATTACAGACATTTTTCAGCCTAGTTATTGGGAAAGCAAACACCAGAAGTTGGAACTCCACCATGATTGGGGGTATTTATCCATGGTTATCCTAGCAGATGGTTAGCATAAGTATTTTCTGAATGTCTTCTAGGAGCAGAAAAGAAGTGAACGAGCCAGAAGATCAGAAACTGCTAGGCCTGAAACTGTGAACTCCTCTGAGAGCAGTGAGTAACTAGGGCTTGCCCATGCCCAGTTTCAGCCCAAGGGCAGGGCCCTCGTGGGCAGGGGGTTCATGGTGTGAGTACGGTGGGAACGCTGAAGCTTCTGTGCAGCCTTTCCTCCTACACAGGACAGGTCCCTTCACCCCTTGAGTTTTCATCCTGGAGTACTTGCCTTGCTTTCTCAGGGCACTTACGTTGAAAAGAGGGTTGTAGTATTTTTACAGTGGTGTGTGGTCACCAAGCAGCAAGTAATAGGATGAGACTCTGGGGTTGTTCCCAGGAAATCCATCTCCTCAGCCAGGAACTTTCTTCTTTGGTCTCCCTGGCAGCAGGCTGTCTGAAGAACAGTTGCATTTTTGGGGGTTTTCCTGCAGAAGTACATGAAGCCTCTGTTCTTTGAGATGTTCTTTGAGTGTCACCCTGCTATTCCCTAGTGTTTGTGTGTTGCTCCTTCATGGCCTGCCTGTGCTGGAGGCTGGTGGTCCAGCTTCTTCTCTTTAAGGTCTACCAGTTCTTGGAGGGATTTCTGCTGTAAATGTTCGCACTTTCGGCTTTTGCTTAACCTTGGCAAATCACGACTTCCTAGAGAGGAATTGTACTTAAGCCCAGTTTGCTTAAAGACCTCCTGACTCATCTCCAGTTCCAACAGCGTATCTTTTAAGGGTCCCTTTATCATTCCACCCAGGCAGGTACAAGGCATGCAGAGGGACTCCAGAAAGGTGACCCCAGAAAGCCCCAGCATGTGTCTCGGGGCAGAGGTTTCTGTCCCAGTTCCTAATGTGGGATTTCTGTGCATCTTCCTCTGCTGCTTTGCAGTTCCAGTCTCTGATGAAGACTCTGATGCAATGGTGGATGATCCCAACGATGAGGATTTTGTTCCTTTCCGTACCCGACGCTCAACTCGCATGTCTTTACGTGCTCAGATGGCTCAGCGAGCTGCCCGCTCTACTGTCACCAAGATGACTTGTGCCAACTGCCGGACCCCGCTGCAGAAGGGCCAAACTGCCTACCAGCGTAAAGGGCTCCCTCAGCTCTTCTGCTCCAGCTCCTGTCTCACCACCTTCTCAAAAAAACCACCCGGCAAGAAGATATGCACCTTCTGTAAAAAGTGTGTGTCCATTCCCCTTTCCTCAATGCTCCTGCACTTGTGACCCCATTCACCTGCCCCACATCCCTGATGGCCAGTCACCATCCCTGTGGCCCTTGGGCTTCCCATGCACCCACATCACTCCTGCCCGCTGCCAGCCGCTGCCCCACGTCTTCCTTCACACACCACACATGTCATGTTCCCTACACACCCCCTTCACGTTATCATGCCTGTCCCCAGGCTCAATGCCCCGTATCCCCACCTCCTTTCAAAACAACTTCCCATGTTCAGTCTCCAGGCACCACCCCTCTGGGCTGGGACAGAAGCTGCTGTGAGACAGTTCTTGCCACCCTTTTGGGACAGCAGAAAGTCCCATTGGATGACATTGCAGTGTGCCATCCTGGCCCTTCGGGGCAGGACTGGTGTGTCCCTGCCCTAACACATGCCCTCCTGATCCCCAGGGAGATCTGGAACACCAAGGACTCTGTGGTTGCCCAAATCGGTTCAAGTGGGTCTTTCCATGAGTTCTGCACCTCCGTCTGCCTCTCCCTCTACGAGGCCCAGCAGCACAGACCACCACCTCAGTCCGCAGATGCCTCGGACACCACCCGCTGCAGCGTCTGCCACAAACCTGGCGAGGTAAATAAATCCCTTGTGCTTCCCGTGTCCTGGATGAGGTGCTTGTGACCTGCAGCACTTGGCCCTTCCTGAGACCATCAGAGGGCGTTTGCCGGGCTCTCTGGTGGCATGAGGCGCTGAGCTGGCTTGGGCTCACTCCCAGGTCCTGCCTTGTTGCTGTGAAGCAGCCCTTATTCCAGCTGAAAACAAATTAGGCTTCTGTTTCTCCCTGTGCTGAAGCTCAGCAGTTCCTGCCACCCTGCTCTCCGAATTGCTCAGCTGACTTTTGGCGAGGGAGGCCAGCCCGAGTCCACACCAGCTTCCAGTGCAGCATTTGCCCGAGTGTTAGCGTCACAGCCTGCTATCCCAAGGGTGGCACTGGTGCACGCGTGGCAGGAGGAGGCACGCGGTGGTTAGAGGGAGAGTGACGGCCATGATGTCTTTGCAGATCCAGCATGAGGTCAGCAATGGGAACGTGGTTCACCGCATCTGCAGCGACGCCTGCTTCACCAAGTTCCGGGCCACCAAGGGGCTGAAAACCAACTGCTGTGACAACTGCGGACTTTACATCTACAACAAGGGCTTGCCCCTGGAGTACCTCTTCCACGAAGGCCAGCAAAAACGCTTCTGCAACTCTGCCTGTCTCAACAGTTACAAGAAGGTGTGTGGAGTCGACTGCCTGGGGTGGGAGGTCCCCGTGGGCACGCAGCTCCTTTGCCCGGTGTGGCACGGGGCACTTTGTGCAGTAGCAGGTGACTTGAATCCCCTTGGCCTGTTATTGCTGACAAAACATTTAAGAGATTGCTGTGGAAAAACTTTGAAGCAGGCAAATGGAATTTATTTATTTATTCTGCGTGGGGGTCCATCTTGGACCTGAGCACGGGTCAGGCACTCCCTGAGCTGGACTGTGCAGCAGCACTGGTGTTTGCAGTTAGCACAGGCTGGCTTCTTTTGGATGTATCCCCAAACCTTGGCTGGGTGTGTTCCTCTGCCACCTGAGCAGGCTTCACTTAACTGTCTTGATGGGATTGCCAGGTTCTGTATTCCTGCCAGGGGGCCCTTGAAATGAGACAGTGAGGTGCTGAAGGCAACCTTTTTTGCTACCACCACCTGAACCTGCAGACTGTGAGCCTGGCTCTGGCATCAGGTGTTCCTGCAGAAGACCTGCCCTGTGGTGGATACGGTAGTGGGGTGGAAGAGGAGGGTCGGACCTCGCTGGCTGTGACGGTCTCCCCAGCAGCTCTGTTCTGCTCTGTGTTTGCAGAAGAACACTCGGGTCTACCCATGCATGTGGTGCAAGACACTGTGTAAGAACTTCGACATGCTGCCTAATGTGGATCGCAGTGGCAAGATGGGCCTCTTCTGCTCCATTTGCTGCACTACCTCCCACAAAGTGAAGCAGTCAGGCTTGGTTGGTAAGAGCACATACGCGCAGGGAATCAGTCGCCTCTCCATTCTAGCTTCTTCCTTGGTACTATTTATTGTTTGTGGATGAGACCGGAAAGAAGGCATGTTGTTTGCCTGGGAAGGAGTCCAGTGAGACACGTGGAGGGAGATTTGGAGAGGGAGGAACCCTTGCAGCATGTAGACATCTTTATACTGAGGGGTAGTGTACATTGCTGTATTTGAGAATGCAGAAAGTAGTTCTGTGCTAGCATCGCCCTTCCCGTTACAGAGAGTACCAGGGTGTCCAGGAATGGGTATGGTCTCTGGTACAAGTACTGCAGCCTGTTTTGTCCAAATTCCTGTAGAGCCAGGGTCACTTCCTTGAACAGCTCTGCTCTTCATCCGTGTTTAACATTTCTGTCCTAGCAGAACCTGGTGCTCTTAGTTTCCTGGTGTTCATGTCCCTTGCTTTTTGATAATAGCTTGACAGACTGAGGATGAGTGAGTAGCTTGCGTGCCATCCTCAGAATCCAGTCCCACGTCCTGTGCTGCTGCCCTCACCAATTCCTGTCTGTTTCATCAGGTCCCCCTAGACCCTGCAGCTTCTGCAGAAAGAGTTTATCTGAACCCTGCTATTACAACAAGACAGACCGGGTTGTCTACCAGTTCTGCAGCCCCAGCTGCTGGACCAAATTCCAGGTACTGAACTATGCTTCATGCTGGGCTTGGCCGTAGAGCTCATGCCTTGTTCCACACTTAGCAGAGCCTCCACCTTCCTCAGGCGCCTCAGGGAGGGTCCATAAGAAAGTCTTTGCTGGAGCACAAAAGTTTTAGTGACTTTAGTTGCCAATATCTCTGTCTTGGCTCTATTTCCCCCTTCCTTGGTTGGGATAAAATGGCCGTAATTCACTCCTGGCTATAGGTTATGCCCAGCGGGACTGCAGCGCAGAGCTGTGCTGTGTGAGTGATTCGGGATGTAGTGGCCTTATGAGGGCATGAGCAAAAGCACAAGTAAGCTAGTAAAACACAGTGGGCACCTGCGGGTGGGGTGGAAGGGGGCAGAGCTGCCCCCAGAGCCAGGTGTCGCCAAGGAACATAAGTCTTCTAGGATGTGCTTTCTAAAAATCTACAGCCAGCAGGCCTGGATACCTCATGTTTAATAACTCTCAAACGCTTGACTGGTGTTTTTTAATTTCCTGATGTTAAGTTTCAGCATATGGGAAATGTTTGTGGCATTCAAAGGCAACCGAAGAGTATTAGTTTTGTACAGGTGTCAAAGAACAAAGCAACAACCAAGAAGCTTAGGCCAGGACATACCTTGGGCAGTTGACAAAACTTAGAGAATCTAAAGGTAGATTAGCTGGCAGTTGCAGCATTTGGTTTTGGGGTTTGGGTTTTTTCTTGTGGTTTTTATGTTGGGGGTCTTTTGGTTTTGTTTTGGGGGTTTTGTCTGTGTGTGCTTGTTGCTTTATCTTTTCTTTTTTTTTTTTTTTTAAATAAATCCTTGATGTAATACTTCTGAGATCACAAATGGTGTTGGTAGGGTAAGAGCTGCAGAGTTTTTGCAGTTGTAGATTTCATGAGGCTCGAATCAGAATAGTTTGGGTTGGAAGGGACCCTTAAAGGGCATCTGGTCCAACCCCCTGTCATTTGCAGGGACATCCTCAATGAGACCAGGTTGCTCAGAGCCTCGTCCAATCTGGGCTTGAATGTTTCCAGGGATGGGGGATCTACCACCTCCCGGGGCAACCTGGGCCAGTGTCTCACCACCCTCAGTGTAAAAAATTTCTTCCTGAGATCTAGTCTAAATCTACCATCTTTTAGTTTAAAAGCATTATCCCCCATCCTATTGCCACAGGCCCTGCTAAAAAGTTTGTCCCCGTCTTTCTTATAAGCCCCCTTTAGGGACTGGAAGGGGCTCCAAGGTCTCCCCGGAGCCTTCTCTTCTCCAGGCTGAACCCCCCCAACTCTCTCAGCCTGTCCTCACAGAGAGGGGCTCCAGCCCTCCCAACATCTCCATGGCCTCCTCTGGCCCCGCTCCAACAGCTCCATGTCCTTCTGATGTTGGTGGCCCCAGAGCTGGAGGCAGCACTTGGGGGGTGTCTCCCCAGAGCGGAGCAGAGGGGCAGAATCCCCCCCTTGCCCTGCTGGCCACGCTACTGGGGATGCAGCCCAGGATGCGGGGGGTTTCTGGGCTGTCAGTGCGCATTGCCAGCTCATGTCCAGCTTTTCATCCACTGGTACGCCCAAGTCCTCCTCTGCAGGGCTGCTCTCCATCCCTTCATCCCCCAGCATGGATTGATACTGGGGGTTGCCCCAACTCAGGTGCAAGACCCTGCACTTGGCCTTGTTGAACCTCATGAGGTTCACACAGACCCACTTCTTGAGCCTCCACAGGTCCCTCTGGATGGCATCCCATCCCTCAGCCATGTCAACCCCACCACTCGCCTTGGTGTCATCTGCAAACTTGCAGAGGGTGACCTTGATCCCACTGTCAATGTCACTGATGAAGATATTAAACAATACTAGTCCAATACGGACCCCCGAGGGACACCACTTGTCACCAGTCTCCATCTGGACACTGAGTCGTTGACCACTACCATCTGGATGTGACCATCCAGCCAATTCCTCATCCACTGAACAGTCCACTCATCAAACCCATATCTCTCCAATTTAGAGAGCAGGATGAGGAGAGACCATGGACCATTACAGAATTCCAGACGTATGACATCTGTAGCCCTTCCCTTGTCCACTGATGTAGTGACTCCATCATAGGAGGCCACCAGCTTGGTCAGGCGGGACTTATCCTTGGTGAAGCCACGCTGGCTATCTCAAATCACCTTCCTGTCCTCTGTGTGCCTTAGCAGAGCTTCTAGGAGGAGCTGTTCCTTGATTTTCCCAGGTACAGAGGTGAGACTGAAAGGTTGGTAGTTGCCAGGGTCCTCCTTTCTACCCTTTTTAAACATGGGCGCAATGTTTCCCTTTTTCTAGTCACCAGGGCCTTCACCTAATTCTCCCAACTCGAATTACTGCCATGTAAAGTCAGGATTGTGATATATTAGTAAACCCATGGATAACGTGGATTAGGAACTGTCTTGCTGGCAGATCTCAGAATGCACTTGTCAAAGAAAAGCCACTGAAGAGACTGTTTCAAAGTGGCTTCTTGGGGATCGGTATTAAGCCCAAGGAGTTCAACGTCTTCGTCAGTCACCTGGCAATAAAGTCCAAGTTAGCATGATAAAATTTTGCAGATGAAACAAAAACTGGTGAAGTGCTAACTCATGCTGAGATCAGGGCAGTCATAGAAAGCAAAGCCGTTGGATTGCTGGACAAGACTTGTCCCTCCTAATGTGTGCTTAAATGTAGTTCAGTGCAAGATCCTGTATCAGCCTTACTCAAGTAGTGTGGGGATCTAGGTCCTGGGAAAGACAGGATTTTGAAAAGGCCCTGGGATTACAGCAGATAAGATATTCGGTAGGAGCATCTCGGTTTACAGCCACAGAGGGAAAGATTAATTAAGTTATTGCAAGTACAAGCAGAGGAACAGGGAGTTAAAAGTTTGGGGGCTAGGGAGCAAAAGAGCTACCTAGAATGTTGCACAGATAGGGAGGATGTTCATCTGATGTCCGTTTTATTTTCGATGTTGAAGAAAAATTGGAAGTATGCTGAAAAAAGGCAGAAAAATTACATTTGGGCTTAAAAAATGCATGTACTGAGGCGCTTGCAGAGCACCTTATCTGAGATTATCAGAAAGGAAACGAGGAGGATGACTTTATTAATAAATACATCCTTGTGTGCAAGACACCAAGTGCTGAGCGGCTGTTTAATCCGGCAGAGGAAGGTGGAATGAGAATGGCTGCTTGAATTCTGAAATTGCATTGCTTTGAAAATAGAAACCAGGCACCTGTGCTTTAAGATCTTTGAGAGAAATTCTCAGAAGAGGTAGCGGAGCTCCCATCTCTTAATATGTTTTCAAATCCAGAGGGGTGGCAGCTTGAAAGCTTGCTCTCCTGAGCAGAGCTGGACCCAGTACACTGGAAGCCAAGGGAGATTGCTCAAGAATCTGCTCTCCGGGAGGTTGAGATGGACCGACTGTGAGTCGCTGCCGGTGGCAGCCAGCGCAGGTCTGAGCAGGGGAGGATGGACTGCTGTGCAGGCTGGAGGAGGCAGGAGGTGGTGGCAGCACGACGCAGGTGCTCGCTGCCCTCCCTGCGCCTCTCCCTCCATGAGCTGTCTCTGTCTCCTGCAGCGCACCAGCCCGGAAGGTGGGATCCACCTCAACTGCCATTACTGCCACAATCTTTTCAGCGGGAAGCCGGAGATCCTAGACTGGCAGGTGAGGACTTTCCCCAGGGGGATGTAGAGGCGAGGACCCCAGGGCTCCCTCTTCTCCCTGCTCAAAGCAAGAGCTCCCACGCCAGTGCTGTGAGTGCCTTGGCTGCAGGGATGAGCCTGGAGCCCGTGCATCGAGTGCCGCGCTCCTGATGTTCAGCAGGATGTCGGGGAGGCAGGAGGAGACCTCTTCTGCCAAACCCCATGCCAGGAGAGCTGGGGACTTGGCTCGGCCCCGTAGTCTTGCTCGTGTTTCCCCAAGAAGTGTGGGGACCTCCTGCCGGCCTGGCTGACCCTGTGGTGGTCTCTTTGGCAGGACAAAGTGTATCAGTTCTGCTGCAAGGACTGCTGCGAGGACTTCAAGCGGTTGCGTGGGGTGGTGTCTCAGTGCGAGCACTGCAAGCAGGAGAAGCTGCTGCATGAGAAGATCCGCTTCTCTGGAGTGGAGAAGAACTTCTGCAGCGAAGGTACTTGGGGAAGGCACGGGAGAGGCAGAGCCCCCATGCCAGCCCACGCTGGGGGAGAAGAGAGCATGGAGAGGAACAGGGGAGACTGTCTTAGCCAGGCCCTGGGGCGAGAGCCTTGCCATGCAGTGAAGGGAGGACTGTCGTGGGGATGGCTTGCTGTCCAGCCAGGCCCTAGGGCAAGATCTTTACCGTTCATTGTGTCCTTGGGGAGGGCTTTCTCACAGCTTTTCTCTCTCTGGGGGCTGGGGAGACAGCAGGTGGCAGCTCCGCTCCTCCTGTCATCATGCACTTCTACGCTCTTGCGTCTGGGCTGGCCTGACCTGGCCTTGCCCTGCCTGCTGGGTTCCTGCACACAGGAGGTTGGAGTCAGACTCTTCCTAGAAGCATGGAGGTGAGAGATGGCAAGTCCCCATGAGGTCCCATCTTATCCCAGCCCCAGGGGCCAGTGCTGGATTGTTCCCTACAGTGCGTTGCGTGTGCTCTGTTGTCTCCGCAGACCTGGATTCTGGTCATGTTTGGGTCAGGGAGGCCCCCAGTTCATCCTGGGAAGGTTTCACTCCTATTGTTTCTCCGCAGGGTGTGTGCTTCTTTACAAACAGGATTTCACCAAGAACCTGGGCCTGTGCTGCATCACCTGCACCTACTGTTCTCAGACCTGCCAGCGGGCGGTCACCGAGCAGCTGGAGGGCAGCACCTGGGACTTCTGTAGTGAAGACTGCAAAAGCAAATACTTGCTCTGGTACTTCAAGGTCAGTATTGGCACTGGCAGCTTGTGCTAAGTGCTGTGGTGGGCACGGCACCCAGATAAGTGGGCATTGCACTGAGGAAGCTCGCACTGCTGGAGTCTGGCTGGCACTGCTGCGGAGAACCTGGCACTGCTGGAGTCCTGCCTGGCAATGACGGGACACTGCTACGGGGAAGCTCACGTAGCTGGAGTCCCCAGCTGATCCTGCCAGAGCACTGCACTGAGGAAGCTCACAGTGCTGGATCCGCGGCCAGTGCTGCTGTGAGAAGTTCGCACCGCTGGAGTCCCCGGCTGGCACTGGCAGGGCACTGCTGTGGGGAAGCTCACAGCACCTTGCTATGTGCACCTTTCACCGGAGCGTTGTGTTGCTCTCGGAGGGGGTGTGATTAGTTACTCCTTGTTTCTCTCCTGCTGATGCGGGCTTTAGGCAGCTCGGTGCCATGCCTGCAAGCGTCAGGGGAAGCTGCTGGAAACCATCCACTGGCGGGGGCAAATCAAACACTTCTGCAACCAGCAGTGTCTGCTGCGATTTTACAACCAACAGAACCAGCCCAACCTGGACACGCAGAAGGGGCCCGAGAGCCTGCTGAACAGTGAGTAGGAGGGAGGGAGGGGACCTGCATAGCTCAGTCCGAGAGACACAGGGAAGACTGAACAGCGAGGGGTGGAAGCTTCCTGCCCGGGACTGGATGAGACGCTAGGGAACAATCCTGCACTGGCCCCTGGGGGGGGAGAGGACGGAGTGGGACCTAATGGGGCTTCTCCATCTCTAACATCTATGGTTCTATGACACACAGGGCCCAGACGGGAGGAGCCGGTGCCAGCGTGCTGCCTGTAGCTCACACTCTTAGCGAGGATACTCAGGGATTTAACATCCTCATGTTGCCAGCGGAGAGCTCGATTTACAGGGTTAGGGGACAGCGTGGTTTGGCATGATAATCCACCTGCAGCCCCACACCACCTCCGAGCTGTGACCTTCTCATAAGCTAATCAGGATTGGGCCAGGTCAGTGCTTGGATGGGAAACATTCAAGGAAAACGCAGGGTGCTGCAGGAAGTGGTGCTGGTGATGCTGTAGGTGGGCTCTCCTCAGCCAGAGCTGAACCTAGGACGATCTTGAGGGAGCGCTGAGCTGCTGGAGGCACTCTGTCTTGCGATGTTAGATTGGAGTCCTACCACTTACCCAAAGATCGCTGCAGCTTTGGGGAGTTGCCAACCCCGTGTCCCGGATAACCCCATTCTGCATCCATGGAGTTCCAGCTGGAGAGGAGATTTTCACTGCCTGTTGCCCCATTTCCTATCATTAACTTGAGCCAGTCACTTATGGAAGATTGCAAAGTGCTTTGGGGTCCCTCAGGATGGAAGGTGCTCTTAGTGACAGTGACAAGATATCGCTTGGCCCTCGGATGCTCAAGTAGTCTCCTTCTGCTTGGTCTTTCACAGGCCACAATCTTCCAGGTAGTCTGTGTCATCTAGTTAAAACGGCTGCAGCTATGGTGGGACTCGTTTTGGTGCATCGAGCTTCGACAGATCCCTGCATCGCAGGCTCAGGGCTTTGCTGCCCTCCCTGGAATTTCATGAGGTATAAAACCCTGACTAGGGTGTGCCAAGGAGGGGGAAACCAAGACAAGGACCTTCCCGTGAGAGACCTCCATCTCCAGACTCTTCCTGGTTCCTCTCCTGGCAGCAGTAGGTGTCGCAAGATGGGTGAAGCCCTGGATGTCAGCAAAGCAGAGCTGCTCTGCCAGCAGCAGCAGGCTCTGCCAGCCAGGGGAGTCCCAACCTGCCCGCCAAGAGCCACACTCCCTAAAAGGCCACGTGAGGTGACAGCTCAAGTGACCGCACACTGGAGTGACCTGGATGAGGAACTGTGGGTTTCTGCTGGCACGGGGGTGCCCAGGGGGAGTCTGCTTGATGGGGCGCAGACTGTTGTGCAGCCCAGGAGAGGAAGAGGTGTTAAACTTGCTGGTTCCTCTAGCTCACCAAGTATTTCCACAGCCCTAGCCATGCTGTTCCATTTGTCCTCTGCTTTCAAGGCATCTCGCTTGTGAGGGACTGGTAACGCTGCTTTTGGGACACAGGCACAGCGAGCAAGCTCTGCCTGGAGAGGGAAGCATGTTTCACACCGTTTGGCCATTGTTTCCTTGGAGCCATGGACCACAAACTCTGAGAGGTACCTTCTCCATCACCAACAACCACAAGAGTCTGAGCCCTGCCTTCACCATGTCTCTAGAGGCCCCCAAGAACCTTGCTGCTTGGCATGTGGGGCATCACCGTTGAACGTGCCACAGCTCTCCTGCGCCCGGTGAGGCAGAGGACTCTGAGGGTAACCCAGGAAGAGCCCACCAGCAGTGGTGAGCGCTTGGCTGAACACAAGCTTCGGGCTGCCCCAGCAGCTTGGGGAATGCCACTGGTGGCACTGGGCCCTCTGTGTGTGTCAACACACCCATCTGCCAGCTGTGGGATAGCTGTGGACATCCCTGTCCCGGCACTGTGGCGTGCTGCTCAGCTGGCAAAGGAGGGGTGCTGGAGCCAGGGCCTGCCCTGTGCTCACACAGAGACCTTCCCAGCCCAGCGTGCTGTGCAGGGGGTTTAGGGAGGAGCAGCTTGTCAGGGCACGGTGAGGAACAGCTTCTGCCTAGTCCAGCCAGGGTCTCCTGTGGACCTGAGAGCTGTGTTCCCTACCTGGATTTCAGGCCCATCTTGGGCAAAGCTGCTGACTACTTGCTTCTTCTTTTGCAGCCAGTGGTTGCCTAAAACTATTCATTCCTGTGACCCAGTGGTTTCTGCTGATCCTGAGAGTGCTTGCTGACCATAAAAGTGGCCGTTCCTTTGCTGGGAACAGCGTAATGAGGGATTGAGGAGCTTCTGACACAGAACTGTGCCCAAAGAGCTCCAAGGGGAACTGGCTCTGCACGGGGCTGTGCAGCTGGAGAGGACAGAGGGTCAGAAGTTGCAGTTGGTGCAGGCAATGCCTTGACAGCTCCTTGCTAGTGTTGGGATGAGAGTAAAGAACAAGCTGCAGCTTTCCTGGGAGCCTGGACTTGTAGCACGTGGAGCTTTGTGGCAGGAGGATCTTATTGTTTCCCTTAGTCCTAAATCATTGGCCTGTGGGGAAATCAACTTTGCTTTTGATTCTGCTGCAGCAGAAATTCTGCTCGTATTCCATAGCTTGTCTTTTCTCATCCATACCATTGATGTCTCCCACCTTGACCTGCTGCCCATCCATTTTGGGTCGGTCAAGGGGAGTTCTTGGACCCATTGAGACAAGTGCAGATGCTGTGGCTGAATGCTCAGCTGCAGGCTAGGGAGCTTCCTCCGACTGGAACTTACCCATTCCCCTGTGGTGGTCAGCAGGTGGACCCTGCAGGGCCTCCAATTGCTCAAGCCTTGTCCTGCGTTTCCTCGGGATGGAGGAAATCTGCACACTGCGAATGTCCGTGTGTTGGTCCTTTGGGAGTCTGGGTCTTTCCTGGAGAGCCTAGCTGTTTGTAGGAGGTATGAACCTGCCAGTCCCTTTGGGTGCTGCTGCTTTCCATGCAGGTGTCTCCTTTATGCATGGCCCATGGTTAGGGAGTGCTGTAGAAGGCCATTCTTTTTCCCAGCCACGTGGGTAAGCAGGGCTCATGGGAAACTTGGATGAAAGTGCTCTTTGAGCTCATCAGCCTTTGAGATAGATGCAGATTCTCTGCAGAGCAAATGAGCTGGAATTATTGTCCAAGCCAGGATGATATTGTCACCGCCTGAGACTGGTGTCCGCCACACGTGCCTCTTACCTGCAGGTGATCCCCTCTTCCCCTAGGGGGAAGGACTGCATCCCTAGGGCTGGGGCAAAGCTGTCTCTCTGCTTTCTGGGATATCTCCTAACGCTTCCATAAGCTCTGTCACCTTCTTCCTAGGGATCTCGAAGCACTTTGCCAAGCTATTTGTATCAGGGAGATGGAGGCACAGGGAGGGGCCATGGCTCGGTACAGCAAGCCAATAGGCAGAGCTGGGAATAGAGCCCTGGATTCCTCTCTCTACAAGGGGCTGGGATTTCTCCTGACTTGCTGTGATGGGGTGGACTGCAAGGGAGCACAGAATTACATGGGAATGACTTGATTTTGGAGTTGTGTCTTCTGAGCTGATAGGGCTAGAGATTGTGAAAACATTAACTGTTCCTGGAGTGGCCAGGAGCAATTTCTGGGGACCCTGTCCCTAACCTCTGGCTGCTGCCACCTCCAGTCCCAGCAGTGGGACCTGTTGGCCCAGGAGCTCTCGAACTTAAGAGTCGTTGCTTTCTCTTACAGGTCAAACTTCAGAGCCAAAACCACCTGCCCCTTCCCCGCAGAAGGCAGAGACTAACATGGTAAGGCCCGTTGGAGGTGGGAGTTTGCAAAATAGCACGAAGGGGCTGTACCCAAAGAGGACACATCGGACATTAATGGCTCAGGGGCATTTGATTCGACAACCAATGCTTTTGAAGATGCCTGGGTATTGAGAGCTGCTGGGGAGGGCAGCATCAGCGTATCTCTTGAAAGGGGGAAGAATGACTGTTCCCCAGGACTCAATGATGGGCTGCAGAACAGCCTGCCCTGTGCCTGGGTGTAGTGGCTGTCCCATTGCGTTCCCCGATGCCCCGTGGGGTGGGAGCAACCAGTGGCCGACCCCCTGCTGACTGCCCCAGAGATGCCACACAGACTTGCTGCCGGCTGGGAGCAGCTTGGCAGTCCTTTGGCCAGGTCTGACCATGGGAGCGTCCACATGTTTGTGTGTTTGTGTGTGTGTGTGTTGGGGACTGCCAGGCTCCGGGCAGTGCTTTAGGAGTCTCTCCAGCTGTACCCGTGGTGGGGAAGAGATGGTTCTGCCTTAGATGGATACCAACCTCCTCCTTTCTGCGTTTCCTCAGCTGTCAGCAAAGACCTCCTCAGCCCAGGTGTCTCCAGCCGTGCCACCTCCCCCACCCCCTCCGCTTCCAGCCACCCCTCGGAAAAATAAAGCTGCCATGTGTAAACCACTGATGCAGAACCGGGGCGTTTCCTGCAAGATAGAAATGAAGTCCAAAGGATGTCAGACAGGTAGGAAAACAAGACGTAACTGCAGGATTACAGGGACAGTTTGGAAAGGCAAGCGGCATGTCCGTGCTCCAGACTAAATATGAATCCAGCTTGAAAAGCTGTGCGGAGCGGCTGGGTGTTTGGCACCATGCTGAGGAGTCTCAGGGCAGTGCAGGGCACGCACGGCAGAGCTGGAGGCAGAGAGCCTGCTTCCATCAGCAGCAAAGGGAGAGACGCAGAGAGCACTGCAGCGTGATCCCACCTCCTGTGGGACAACTCCTGTTCCTCTGGAGATTGCCAGCTTGTCCGAGGGGATGTCTGCTGAGCAGGTTCCGCTGTGTAGCTCCTGTCGGGCTTGTGTGTGTGGTCTCCAGCATATGCAAGGCAACTAGACTTCTCCGCAGGGCCACATAAGAGCAGGAATTGCACCTCTGGTTAAGGCAAGCCTCTCTTGCTGCAGGGCTGTGTGGCTTGCTGCTGCCCCAGCTCTGCCTGTGAGTCACAGGAGCTGGTGGCTGGAAGGGCCGTGGTGCTGGGGCCGTGGCAGCGGGCAGCAGGGCTGGGCAGGGGAGCTGCTGGCAGCAAGCTTACTGATGTACTTTTGCTCTTGTCAGAGGCTGACTGGAAGCCCCAGGTGATTGTGTTGCCAATCCCCATCCCGATCTTCGTGCCTGTGCCTATGCATATGTACTGCCAGAAAGTACCTGTGCCTTTCTCCATGCCTGTCCCGGTAAGCGACACACTCCACCCGCTCGTGTTTCCTTACTGTCTCGATCCCACCTCGCTGCAGCCTCCCTGCTTCTCTGTTTGTCCTCTTCTCCTGCCTCTGCTTTTACATCAGTCCAGCTGAGTGTCAGTTTTTCTGCCCGGTGTGCTGCTGTCAACAGGTGCCTGTGCCAATGTTCCTGCCCACCACGCTGGAGAGCACAGATAAGATTGTGGAGACCATTGAGGAGCTGAAGGTGAAGATCCCCTCCAATCCCCTGGAGGCTGACATCTTGGCCATGGCCGAGATGATTGCAGAGGCTGAGGAACTGGACAAGGCCTCCTCGGACCTGTGCGGTAGGTGCTCCCATGGCTTGGGCTGGCCCAACAGCTGGGATCAGGTGTGGGTTTGCCAGCTCTTGGAGCTAGAGCATCTTCCTGGATTGCAGCTCTCCCAAAGCCTTTGAAAAGGGAGCAGGGAAGAGAAAGTCCTCAACTTCTGCCAAGGAAAGAAGAGCTGCAGCAGGGAACAGTGTCTGCCACCATCCCTTTTTGGGGGTGAGAGTCTTGTGGCACACGTGCAGCACTGTTAGTTTGTTCAGATGGCTGTTCAGGCTCTTAGCTGAAGCAGCTTCCCAGCCAGAGGACCAGCAGTCCTGAACTCACAGGTCTTTTTGCTTGGGGGCTGCGTTCCTCAAGCCCCAGTGACTTAGGGCTGTGGCTGGGGAGAGGACAAACCTCCAGTGTCTTGGTGTCCAGGGGAAGCTGGGCAGGAGAGATGTCGTGGGGCTGCTGTGAGCACAGGACTGTGCTGCAGTGAGCCTGACTTCATTTTCCAGCTGTTACAAGGAAAAGAGAGAAAAGACTTTATTGAAAGTTGGGTTTATGATCTGCTTTTGCGTTGCAGACCTGGTGAGTAACCAGAGTGCGGAGGGTCTTCTGGAGGACTGTGATCTGTTTGGACCGGCACGGGATGATGTGTTGGCTATGGCTGTCAAGATGGCAAATGTCCTCGATGAGCCGGGCCAGGACCTGGAGGCTGACTTCCCTAAGAGTAAGAGCTGGGTGAAGCAAACATGCAGGGCTGCTCGTGTCACAGCAGGGTCCCCTCACTGCCTTCAGCCAGCTGTCGCCAGCAGCATTAAGAGCTGTGTGAACTCACCTCCCGTGTCCTCTGACTGGCTAGGCTTGGGGCCAGGAGCTGAGGGTCTTGCAGATGACTGGGGTGAGGAGGCCACCGCTTGAAGGAGCGTGTGCTTGTCTAGAGGAACTGACCTGTTGCGAACGTAGCTCTGCAGAGAAGGGGGAGTGAGAAGCTGATTTGAACAGCACAAAGAGCAGGGCGGTGGCACTGGTGTGCTGTTGGATGATGATTCCAGAGGATCCAGCAAGGCGAGAGAGAGACCTGGACAGGGAATGACATCCTGGGAGGTGGCAGAATTGCTGAGTGTCCATTAATGGGCAGAAGGTGGAAGAAGAGGCGGGGGCTTGCAGGAGTACAGCCGTGCTGGAGCAGGATGCTGGCAGCAAAGGACACAGGATTGGGGTGCCTGTGCCAGGCTGTCCCCAGTGCTGGCCTGGCACAAGGTGATGAGGAACATTCCTCAAGTTTAAAAACCAACCAAATAAAAAAGCTGTCAGAAGGGAAAATTTGGATCTCTGGTTAGTCTGAGAAAGGTTAGCATCTGCCGGAGCTGTATTTCCTGTGTTGGGCTGTGGCTAAAAGTTCATGTCAGGCAATGGTGGAGGATGTGAAGCACTGGGCTGCGTGTCCCTTCTTTGTCTTGCCCTAAGAGCCAGGCCAGCACAGGGGACGCAATGAGAAGTCTCAGCCCTTCTGCCTGTGTTTCCTTTCAGACCCTCTAGACATTAACCCCAGTGTGGACTTTCTCTTTGACTGTGGGCTGGTGGGACCAGATGATGTGTCCACGGAGCAAGATCTGCCTCGTGCTGTCCGAAAGGTGAGCTGCCCGTGGGTACCGCCTGCTTAAAGCTCTTTGGGTTTGGAGTGGGAGCTGCCATCTGGGACGTATGGGGTGAAGCGTGCCAGAGGCTTTGGTGTGCTGGGGAGGTTTTGTCCTCTCCCTTCAGGGCATGTCTGGCCTGTGGACCACTCCTTGAATGAAAATACTTGCCTGTCATTTTGGAAGAGCTTTGAATGCCACAGGTCTCTTTTCTGCCTGTGGTCCTCATAACTAACAGGCATTGTTGGTTTGGCTGTCAGCAGAAGGATGTCTGCTGGCACGGGCACACTGGGAGGGAGCTGGCAGTCAGCAGGTCTGAGGGGTGGCCAGGACTCTTGCATCTGTCCCAGGTAGGTGCCCAGTCTCACAGTACCCATCTCTGCAGGGGCAGAAGCGCCTGGTGCTCTCTGAAAGCTGTTCGCGGGACTCAATGAGCAGCCAGCCCAGCTGCACGGTGCTGAACTACTCGTACGGTGTGAATGCCTGGAAGTCCTGGGTGCAAGCCAAGTATGCAGGGGGAGAGACCAGCAAGGGAGAGGAGCTACGCTTCGGCCGTAAGTGTCCTGTCTGCTTGGGGTAGAGTGGCAGAAACCTCCCAGAAGCTGGGTTCCCAGGGTGTTGAGGTGCTCCTGGCCTTGCAGGCTGTTGTCTGAGGCTGCTGTGCTTGTCTCCACAGCCAAGCCCATGAGGATCAAGGAAGACATCTTGGCCTGCACAGCAGCTGAGCTCAACTATGGCCTGGCCCAGTTTGTCAAGGAGATAACACGGCCCAATGGGGAGCGCTACGAACCAGACAGCATCTATTACCTCTGCCTTGGCATCCAGCAGGTGAGGGAGGGCTTGCTGCCCTCTAGTCCTTTACAGCCAGACCTAGGGATCAGATCTGGTGAGGGGAACTTCTACCCTTTATTCTGCCTTCTGGGAACCCCGAGAGGGTCACTGAACTCTCCTTCAGTGCCTCACCCCAGGACAGCAGTCCACCTGGTTCAGTCTTTGTTCCCAAGCCCAGCGGGTAAGGTGGCAGCTATCCCCCAGCCTTGCACTCTTCTTGCATATCCTTGAGGAGGGCTGGGAGATCTCCCCAAACTCAGTCCCTTCTTCAGCACCAAGCCTGCTTTGTCATGTCCCGCGGTTTTCCTCACAGCTCTCAGAAAGGGGTGGTTTGAGCAGCCTGCCCTGCAGCCCTGGGTGTACAAGGAGGGGTGCTCTGTGTGTGTGCCCTGGGCTCTCTGGGGAGGGTTTGCCTTCCAGGTGCTGCCGTGTCTCTCTTGACTGTGTGTTCTGTCCTTTCTAGTACCTGCTCGAGAACAATCGTATGGTGAATATATTTACAGACCTTTACTACCTGACCTTCGTGCAGGAGCTGAACAAGTCCCTGAGCGGCTGGCAACCCACAATCTTACCAAATAGTACGTGTTTCCAGAATACCTTGTCACCACGTATACCCAGTTTGTGCTTCTAGCCTCGGATCCTCTGGTCTGATGGTGTTCTCCCAGCCTCAACCCTCTTTCTTGGCATAGGCAGCACGGTCCCGCTGTGTCTTAGGGTCAAACTGACCCGTACCAACAGCGCAGCTGCCCTGCTTTATGCCTCAGCAGCTTCTGTTGCCCAGAATGAGGGTAGCTGGGAGCAGAGCATGGCTGCTTTGGCTCCTGGGACAGGTTGAATCTTTTCAACACTTCAGTGATGTCTGCACCCTTTGCCAAAGAGGACACCCAGCCAGGAGGCACGCTGGCCAGTGCCTTGGAGTTCTCAGCACACGGGCGAGCCCTGCACACTGTGCTTGCTAGGTGTTGGCCAGGGTTGCCATGCTGCTGCCTTGTGAACAGACTAACGCAGAGCTCTGTAGAGGCTTTTCATGATCTGGGCTGCCCTCCCTGCTGTGTCTTGTCAGCGGGTAGTTCCCAGATCCAGCCTCACCTTTGCGTAGTGGCTGTCCCAGGCAGAGGCATTTGGCTTCAGACCTGTGTGCCTAGGCAGGAGCCGGCCATGTCTGTCCTGCTGGCTGCTTTTCCTTCATCTCACACCGAGTGTGGTGGAGCATTGACCTGGAGTTCGCTTTGTGGCCATCCCTATAGGGATGAGGGGTTAGGATTGACTTGCATTCTGGCCTGGGGTTTGGCTGCGCTCTGGGGTGGCTCGTAGCTGGGCAGAGCTGATGGCTCTGGAGAAGTTACCCCGTGGAAAAGGGGATGTTGTGAAGCGTCGGTCTTCTGCAGTGAGCTTGCCTGGGCGGTGAAGGGATTGTCACAAGGCTACTGTTGATGTGACCTGGTTCTTCCTCTGTGTGTTGCAGACACAGTTTTCTCGCGTGTCGAGGAGGAGCACCTCTGGGAGTGCAAGCAGCTGGGCGTTTACTCACCCTTTGTGCTCCTCAACACCCTCATGTTCTTCAACACCAAATTCTTCGGGCTGCAGACAGCAGAGGAGCACATGCAGCTCTCCTTCACCAACGTGGTGCGCCAGTCCCGCAAGTGCACCACGGCCCGTGGCGTGACGAAGGTGGTGAGCATCCGCTACTACGCTCCTGCCAAGCAGAAGAAAGGCCGAGGTAGGGTCTGATGGAGCATCTCTCTGTCCTTCCCCCTGCCTCCCCCATCGCGTCCCAGCCGTGATCCGGCTCTCTCCCCCTCTGCAGATGGCGGCTCTGGGAAGCGGAAGCGTGAGGAGGAGGTACCGATGCTGGAGCAGCGGGAGAACAGGATGAACCCACTCCGCTGCCCAGTCAAGTTCTATGAGTTTTATCTCTCCAAATGGTGAGGCTTTCTCTGGAGAAGGGACATGTGCCATTTTGGGGCCACTTCTCAGTTTTGGTGGGACTCTGTGGAGTGGCTTCTGCTCATAAACATTTGTACTTGAGCATGAGGGCTCAGGGCGTGCACTGCTTGTATAGACCATGGTTGAGAGAATGCTTCTCTCTGGCCCCTTCCACTACTTGTCTCTCTCAGGAGTGTGCAGTATGAGTCCTGATGCTTGGGGGCTTTGGTCCTCAGTGAGGAGCTGCAGACTCAGTTTGTGTCCTCATCCCGCTGAAGGATGAGAGAGCGTGACAAGCCTTGAGCACCCCTTGATAACCGTGAGGGCAAGCCAGGCTCTCTGAGCCCTTGGAGCTGCTATCCCAAGGCTCACCTTCCTCTCTCTTTACAGTCCCGAGAGTCTGCGGAACCGCAACGATGTCTTCTACCTGCAGCCCGAACGGTCGTGCATCGCTGAGTCCCCCCTCTGGTACTCGGTCATCCCCATGGACCGGAGCATGCTGGAGAGCATGCTGAACCGCATCCTGGCCGTGAGGGAGATCTACGAGGAGCACAGTCGGCTCGGCGGCCTGGAGGACGACATGGACTAAGAGCGAGGCGCTGCCGGGCTGGCTGTGCCCCAGCCCCGGACGCCTCGTCTCCCTGCCCCCCGCTGCGGGGGCTGTGCAGCGCGGGAGGGGACGGTGCTGCAGCAGTGCTGTCCCTTCATCCTTCCTGGACTCGGACATCCCATCCTGCTCGTTACAGGCCTCTCCTTTGTACGTGGCCCCCGCGCTCAGCCCTGCCTCCTGTCCCAGCTGCTGGGTGAGCTGTCTTCCCCGGGGCCAGTCCCCACAGCACAGGGGTGGTGGAGCCCCCCCAGGGCAGCTTCCCTTGCCCAGCCGTGTCCCCCCCATGCCTTCCAGCCGTGACACTTCCCCCTTCTCCCCCTGCCCCGGGGCAGGAACCGCACAATACGGCAGAGCGCCGTCTGGGACCAGCAGCCCTGAGGCTTTGAATTCCCCCTTCCTTTCAACATCCCCTTGCAAGGCTGCGGGTGGCACGGGCAGGGACGGTAGCTCTGCTGCCGCCTACGGCAGGATGGTGTTTTCAAACCGGTGGGGAAGGACCACGGGCGGCCTGAGGGGTGGTGGGTCAGGAGGAGGGCTTGTTCACAGGGGTGGGAGACAATTGGGTGGGCTCCAAGGAGTGGAGGGAGCCAGCGCTGGAACGTGAGGGCAGAGACCTGGCCTCGCCGTGGGGGCAGCTCCCTCATACCCAGCCAGGCTGCCTCCCGCCGTTTGGTCTTCTGAGTCAGCAGAAAACTGACGGAGGTAGGTCTGCACCAGCGCCGTCCCTCTCTCCCCGCTGTCCCCCGTCCTGGCATAGGTGCAAGGTGCCAGCGGTGGGTCCCTCTGCTCCAGCTGAGGGCTTGGGCAGCCGCTGGCAGGGGTGAGGAACTCTGCCCGGCCTCCCCCTCCCTCCCAAAGCCGTGGGGTGCCAGCACCCTGCCCGGGGTGAGCCTGGCTCCGACTGTGCCACTGCCTCCTGCCCCTCCTTGTGTTCTGGTCAGTTTTCTTGAGCTGTACATGGGTCTCCTGTTGAGCCTGTATATATTGTTCTGGGCCCTGGCCCGGGGCCCTCTGTTCTCTGTGTCCATGTGGAGAGTGAGCCGCTCACCAGTCTTGTTGTAGTGATGCCAGGGCGGTAGGACTAACCCTGTGTCTCTGGGAACCATTCATTTCAAATAAAGATGCGGAAAACTTTTCGCAGCCCCCGCTTTCCCCCCCTGAGCGGGGTGGGCACGGCAGGAGGGCAGGGACGGTGTCCCCACTGCCACCGGGCACCTCGCTCCTGCCCATCCCCACCTGCCTCTGCTGACAGCTCTCTTTCCTACCCTCTCTTGCCTCTGGTGCGCTGCCAGCTCCGGCGTGCTGGGATGGCCTGTGACACCGTACCCACTGGTGCCAGCCTGGCGTGCCCTGCCCGTCCCTTGCCCATAGAGCTGCAGCCCAACCCAACCCAACCCAATGGTGGCCCTGCCCTGGCCACGCAGTGTGTCCATGGGATGGACCGGTGGGAGAGCGATGCCGCGGTGCCCGTGGGCAGAGCAAGAGTCGAGTGAGGTGCAGTGGGTGTTTTATTTGCTCCCCCGGCGCTGACAGACCCCTGCCCTGACCCGGCCCTACTTTCAGCCCCACCGCTCCTACAAGTGCAGGGAGCAGCCGAGCCGTGTCCCCAGGGCCATGCCCGCCCCTCGCGCAGGCCCTGTGGTCCGTGGCATGAGCCTGGCAGGTCCCAGAGGCGGATCCACAACTGTGGCTACCCGTGCATCCATCACTGATCCCTGAGCATCCCAGCAGGCTGTGTTCACACCGCCAGGTCTGCTGCTCGCACCTTCCCTTGGCACCCACTGGCCACCCCCAGCCATGCACCTCCCTTTCCCAGGGGTGCCAGGCCATGGGGCTCTCTGCCAGCAGCCACGGGGCTGCCACTGATGGGCAGGGTGATGTGGGCGCTGCGGGGCCCCGCGGGGCCACCAGGACCGGGCAGGACGCGGGACTTGGAGCCTGGCCCCTGCCGGCACTTGGTGAGACCCAGGTGGTAGATCTCCACCAGGTTGAGCAGCAGGGACACGCAGGCCACCCCCAGCATGAAGAGGATGAAGATGGTCTTCTCGGTGGGCCGGGAGATGTAGCAGTTGACAGTGTTGGGGCAGGGCCAGCGGCTGCAGGTATAGAGGGGCTTCAGCTGGAACCCGTACAAGGCGTACTGGCCCACAATGAAGCCAACTTCCAAGAGAGCCTTGAAGACGACGTTGCAGATGTACGTCCTCAGGATGGCCCCCCGCATGCAGACCCGTCCCTGCCTGTCCCCTGCAGGGCACCGGGGCTGCCCGGGGCGCTGCCGCCCGGCCCCGCCGCCAGCCCCTGCTGCCGCCTGCTGCTCTGCCTTCTCCTCCAGATGCACCAGGTGCAGGATGTGGCCCAGGTACACGAGGCTGGGGGTGGAGACGAAGATGATCTGCAGGACCCAGAAGCGGAGGTGGGAGATGGGGAAGGTGCTGTCGTAGCAGGCGTTCTGGCAGCCGGGCTGCTGCGTGTCGCAGGAGAAACCAGACAGCTCATCGCCCCAGACCCGCTCGGCAGCCGCCCCCAGCACCAGGATGCGGAAGACGAAGAGGACGGTGAGCCAGACCTTCCCCACCACCGTGGAATGCTCCTGGGCACTCTCCAGCAGCCGCCCCAGCAGGCTCCAGTCCCCCATGGCACGCGCCGCGGTGCCCTGCAAGACAGCCGCCCTCCAGACACGGCCACCCCACCACCCGCTGCACCGCCATCCCGTCCCCGGGGCGTGCAGGGACCCGGCCCGGGGCTGTCCCCCACCCTGCGGCCCAAGGCACCCCCTAACCCGTTACGGGGAGGGTGGCAAAGACCTGCGGCAGAAAGCAGCCCCGCCACGCTGGGAGCGCCGTGGGGGGACACCGCGGTGGCTGTCCGGCCTGGGGACCCCTCACCGTTGGCAAGCGCGGGGGGGCAGAGCCCGGTGCTCCCGCGCCGTCGGCTCCCCTTGGCCGGGGTGCTGCGGGGTCCCTTCCCAGCTCCTGGTCCCCAGCTCCTCAGCAGGGTGCAGACGGGTCTGTCTGGCTCTGTCCGTCCCTCCGTCCACCCCACGGCGGGCGCGGGGCCATCGGGGCACGAGGCAGCTGCGTGCCCCATTGGCTTCCCTTCTGACTGGCAGATGGAACAGCCACTGGGGAGACTTTTTCCCTCTATTTTTGGTCTGGGCACTTTTCTAAATATATTAGGGGCTGCAGGGGCTGGTGCTGGGGAAGCGCGAGCCCTTGGACGCTGCTCAATGCCACCCAGGGGTCACTGCTCCTGCCTGCCAGCTGCCAGGGTGCTGCGGCCACAGCCCCAGCCCGGCCCGGGCACTGCAGCCCCCACCGGCCCCGGTGGCACTCACCTGGGGCAGGGTGGGAGCCCAACGCTAGCACCCCAGCCCCCGGCACGTCCCGGCCAGAGCAGAAAGGAGGGAGGCAGCGCCTGAGAACGGAGGTTTAATGGCCCAAGTTGCCCTCCTGGCCCTCCGGGAGGGCTGAACCGGTGCCTGAGGGATGCTCTCCATGGGGCAGGCACAGCACAGGGCCGTGGGGAGGGGGCAAGGGCTGGCCCCCCTGCGGCGCTGGCCCTAGCAGGCGGAGCAGCGGTCACCCTTCTCCTGCAGCCCAGGGTTGCGGCGCAGCATGTCCTTGAGGGAGCCATCCTGCTCCGTCAGCAGCTGGTTGATCTCGTTCTGCTTGTACTCAGAGAGCTTGTGGCCGTAGAAGGAGCCCTTCCCCGATGTGGGGTTGGAGTTGTGCTGGCCGCGGCGGGCACAGGCCCGCACCACCAGGTAGACCAGCTCCGCCATGTTGAGGACGATGCAGATGCTGGAGGTGACCAGCATGAAGACGGTGAAGATGGTCTTCTCGGTGGGCCGGGAGATGAAGCAGTCGACGGTGTTGGGGCAGGGATAAGCCTCGCACTTGACCAGCCGCACCATCTGGTAGCCCGGGTAGAGCATGTAGAAGATGTACATGAACACGGCCTCAAAGAGCAGCCTGAAGACCACGCTGGAGACATATGTCCACCACAGCGAACCTGATATGCGCATCTTGTGCTTCTTCACCTCCTCTATGTGCTTGGGGTCTCCGTGCCCCGTCATCATCAACAGCTTCTTCTCCTGGTGCTGCTGGTAGGCCACGTGCATGGCCACGAGGAGGGCTGGGGTGGTGACCAGGATGAGCTGCAGGGCCCACAGGCGGATGTGGGAGATGGGGAAGAAGTGGTCGTAGCAGACGCTGTTGCAGCCGGGTTGTTGCGTGTTGCAGGTGAAGGCAGATTTCTCATCCCCCCAGACGCTCTCAGCTGCCACCACCAGCACCATTATCCGGAAGATGAAGATGACGGAGAGCCAGATGCGCCCGATGGCGGTGGAGTGGCGGTTCACCCCGCTCAGCACCGTGTAGAGGCCAGCCCAGTTCATCGTTCCTCACGTCTGCGGGAGCGAGCAGCGAGACACAGGGGGGTTAGGAGCAGGAAGGAAGGGTCCCCCCCGGCTGAGAGCCACCACGTTCCAGCCCTGGTGGCAGCAACCCCAGGAGACACCTAGGAGCAACTGGCTGCTCTGGCCCTAGTAGATGGACAGCAGGACAGACGGACGGTGGGGTGGCCCCCGCTGCCGACATGGCTCAGGGCAGCGTTTTGGCAGGAGACGGGTCAGCCCTGCAGCGCCGGCTGCTCGTGCCCTGCCGCCCCACACTGGCGCGGGGATCCTGACCCACAGCTGCCACGGAGGATGTGGGTGAAGCTCCCACCACCTCCACGGGGACCCCCAATCTGCACCCAGCTCTCTGGCCAGGGATGGAACTGAGGAGCCCCATCCAAGGGCTCCTCTGCACCACCACCTCCCTGCCCTTGTCCCCCCATTTCCTGCAGGAGCGCCAGCCCCCCAGTCCCCCGGCTCCTGCAGGGACCCCCCGCCCCGTGCAGCCATGCATTGCCACCCTACTCTGGGGAGCATGGGGCAACCCCACAGACCCCCCTGCCCCTCGGGGGCCACCAAGCAGCCCCGGTAGCCACTTCCCACCCGGAGCACCAGGCTGGGAGGCAGGAACCTGCCCTCTGGCCACCCACGGTGGGGAGGGTCCCCGGGCGGCGCATACCTGCCGGTGAGGAAGGTTCCTGCGAGAGCTGCCCCCAACAGCCCCTTCTAAGGTCTCATGTCTCCCGCAGGAGAGCTCTGCTCCGCCTGCCCTCGTCTCTATCCGCCACTGCCCTGCACTGGAAGTCATATGCTGCTTTATAAACTATTTACATACAATGGGGTCTTTATTGGCCCCTGAACAACACACTTTAGCATTCAGATCCAACGCCCTGACTTCCGCCCACCCCGGCCAAACACAAAGTGCCTGTGTGCTGCGCTGCCTTCCCGCTGCCCGGCCCCGCACCCGCTCCCACCTTGCCCTGCGCCAAACCACGGCCGCGGACTCCCACCCCCCAACCCTCCCCCCCCCTGCCCCCGGGCTGCCGGCCTCAGGGTGCTCGTCGCCCTCCCTGCGGGGACCCCCACCCAATGGGCATCACCAGGCTGGACGGTGCCCCGGGGGGTGTCACTTCCCCAGGACGGGTGACAAGAGCCCAGCTGCGTGCCCATCCCACACGGGCAGCATGGGGCTCCGTGAGCAGAGCTGGGGGTCTGGCTGGTGGCACTGAGCAGTCTGTGGGGCTGAGTGGAGCCCCTGTGGGTCCGAGTGCAGCCCCTGTGGGTCCCCCTGTGCCCCTAGGGCTCTGCTGCCAGGGGGTTGGTGCCAGCAACTATGGCTGTGAGGGTGCCGGAGCTCCCTGCGCCCGCCCCGTCCCGCTGAGGACATGGGAAAGAGCCCGCTGGGGTGCCACAGGCTGCGCACTAATGGGGGCTGTGCGCTAACGGGGGCTGTGCCCAGCGCTGAGCCCCCCCCCGCCACGGGAGCTGCGCCCCCCTCCCAGGACGGGGGGCCTCTGACCCTGCCCCACTGCTCAGACACGCTGGTGGGGGCAACAGCCCCTGTGTTTGCAGACACCCCCCCACCCCGTGACGGTGTCCCTCTGGGCTGGTGTCCCGGCCACACCGTCCCGTTGTGCCCCAGCCCCACAGAGATGGCGCCATGTGCCTTGGGTTTTGTCCCCAGCCCCAGGTGGGGAGCAGCACATCCAGTCAAACCCACCAGCCGGGGGCCTGTAGGGCTGCTTGGGGTGGCCTGGCCAAATGCCACCTCCACCCTGTAGCCCAGGGTAGGACCTCCTGGAGCTGCACCAATGGTGGTGGGCAAAGACATTCCCCCTCCTTGATGAAGCCGCGGGAAGGGCAGCCAGTGCCCATGCCACGCTCTGCTCCTCGCCCTGCTCCCCCCACGGAGGCCAGCACCCCCATCTCTGCCCCCCCCGCCCCGGCCCATGGCCCAGCCCTTCTACAGCCACCTCCCTGGACCCCCCCCATGTGTCCCCCCGAGCTGGGCGACACGTGGCCACCCCCGCAGCAGTGCTATGCCCACCGGGCTCTCACCTCAGCACCTGGGCAGGAAAAGCTCTTGGGGAGCGCGGCGACCTCAGCCTCCACGCGGCACCCTGGACTTTATACCGCCCCGCCGCACGTCACCCACCCCCACTCCCTCCAGAACGCCATCCTTGCCAAGTCTACACCGCAGGTGTGCCCAGCGTGCGCTCACCCCACCCCGGCACCCACCGCTGACGCCCCCATCCCCTGGGGACATCCCCGGGGACACCGCAGCGCCCAGCCGGAGATAGCCCCTCCAGGAATGTCCCCCAGGGACCTCTGTGGCCCCCCCAAGGCCTCCCTACCTCTCATGCCACCCCCCCCCCCCCCCCCGCAAGCTGGGCATTGTGCACCGCGGTGGGTCCCCTGCTCGCCATCCCGGGGACCCCCAGCACCTGGAGCACTTCAATCCGCCGCTGCCGGCCGGTCCTTGGGGGGCGGGGGGGGGGGGCACCGGCACCCAGATTTAACGTGTACAAGCGCCGCGGGGAAAGGCAAACAGATCGTCAACGATTAACCTGGCTGAGGGCCCGCTCCAAGGTCCCGGCACCCTGCGTGGCCCCGCTGCGCCCCGGGGCACGGCGACTCTGCCCGCATTTTTGGGGGGCCCCGAGGTGGGTGGGCTGCGGGACCCTGCCGCGCCAGCCCCGGAGGGAGGGTGGCCGGGATACCGCCCGTCCCGCAGCCGTGGGGATGGCCGGGTGGCACCGTGGGGCGGCGGGATCCCCCCCCGGCGGCGTGGCGGGGCTGGGGGGCAGTGCGGGGCCCCGGGGTGCGGGGCGGGCGGGGCCGGCGGGGGCCGCAATCTCGGCTCACGATAAGGCTCCGGCTGCGTCAGCGGCGCCCGGCGGGGAGCGGGAGCGGCCACCGGCACCGCCCTGGCCCCGCACCCGGGACGGGACCGGGGGGGCCCTGCCCGGAGCGGGGTGCTGGGCGGAGAGTGGGGGGGCAGTGGGGTGTGATGGGGGCAGATTGGGG
>QJSC01028220.1:434765-472803 GCA_003697955.1 Calidris pygmaea | reverse complement strand
GAGGGGGGTGGTCGCCATCCGCGTGGCGGCTGCGCCCAGTGTGGGCAGCAGGGGGCGCTGCGGGGCCGGTGCGGGGGGCGGCGGGGCCGCACCCGCTGGAGACAGCGCCGGGGGGGGTGAGGAGAGGGGGGGGCGCTCAGCCCGCGGGAATCCACCTGAAAACGTAACAAAACCGGGGCAAAAACAAAGCAGGAAAGAGGGAGGAGGAAGGGGAGGCGTTGCTGCCCGGCCCGCCGTCCTCACCGGCGGTGGCAGCAGGACCGGGAGCCCCGGGGATGGGCGGGAGGTCCTTCCCCTGCCCGGGGTTGCCGCTGACCTTCGTGCCCGGGCTCCGGGCACCGCCGCCTGTTTGCAGTGGGCAAAACAGTTGTGCAAAAGCCAGGCGGTCAAGGACGGGCTGTTCGGAGCAGCTGCGGCCGGCTTCGCTGCCTCCAGTGCTCGGAAAAACTGCCCCGACCACGATCACATGGACCAGAAACGGGCTGGTTGCTAATGACGTGAATGGTGAGGTTAATTCGGTGTCTGAAGTCGCAGCGAAGGGCTCGAGGTCGTGGGCACGTCGAACGCAGACAGGCCGATGAGGCTGGGCAGGGCTGAGCCAACATCCGGATGGTGGGACGGGGGTGACGCAGCTGCTGGCACCTCGCTGGGGTCAGAGATCTCACCGCCCGGCATTTCTGCCTCGGTACAACGAAGAAAACCAAGCCCCAGCCATCGCTGGAACACCTCCGCTGCCAGGAGGAACAGGGTGCTGCAGAGCAGGCCCTCAGAGCCCCCTTTCCCCTGCCGTCCTGCCCCAGGCAGGGGTGGCCCGGCCTCCCCACCACTCTGGCTGGCTGCTGCAGTGCAGGGACCGCCAGGCTTCCAGGCTGGGGCTGACGGCATCCCCAGATCCAGGCACTGGCAGCGGGTGAGCACAGAAATCCTTTGTGCCGCTGCCACGGGGGGCAGGGTGGGGGTGTGGGGGGGGTTGCAGCACCCGTCTGTGGGTCTGCTGTCCTGTGCTTTGGGGGTGCAAGGACCAGGACCCAGATGCGGTCTCGGTGATGCTGCTCTGCAGAGCGACATCCCTGCCCCCCCGGCTGTGGCTCCTGGAGCAGGCAGGGCCAGACACCGGCCCCTCACCCCCTCCCCACGCCAGGGACACTTTTGGGGTTTGGTTCCCTTACGCTTCTCTTTGCCAGCAGCCCTAAATCTATCCCCTGAAGCTGAGAGTGGCCCACAGTCGTCACAAAGATGTTGACTGCACGTACCCTCTGGGACACAGCGTCCCCTGGACTTTGCCGTGTTTCTGAAGAAACACTGCTGGTGGTCAAGGACACCCTGGACAGAAGGCAGGCTTGGGAGTTTAGCAAAGGCAGTGGCATAATAGCAATGTGTCGCCTGTCACCAGCTTGCCCCAGGGGTGAGCGGTGGTGGCCATGTTGGCACATGGGGGACAGCAGGCAGCTGGGACCATGCAAGGATGAGGAGGGGCAACAGAAGGGCAGGGCAAGCCCTGTCCTTGGACAGAAGGGCATCTCCCCTTCAAGAGGGCACAAGGCACCACAGCACGGGCAGCCTGCGGTGATGGCGGCGTCACTGGGATGGGCCACTGTCCGCCAGGCAGGGCTGGCCCCGCTGCTTGCGCCCCAGCGAGGCGGCTGCTCTTGGAGCTGTGCTGCAAAGCACCGGCATTTCCATGGAAACCTGGCCCCGTGGCCTGATGTGGGTTTTTCATCTTGGTTCCTCTCACAGCCGGTCACTGAACGGGGGCAGCCAGTGGTGGCGAGGGAGGGTCCTGGGCCAGGGTTGCTGGGGCTGCCCGGTGGGTGGGAGCAGAGGGGCCGGTGGTTGGGGCAGCACGGGATGGGGCTGTGGGCTCTGGGTGGAAAGCCGTCCCCCTGCCCGCAGCGCTGAGCCCGCAGCGAGCAGCTCTGCCGGTCGGTGTGGAAAAGCCCAAGGCAAGGCAGCCCTGTGCCCTGGGTGGGCATTCCATGGGAGTCCCCATCGCGGCTCAGCTCTGCCGCTGCCCGTCCCAGGTGCTCCACAGCATCCTTGCCCACGGCGGCACGGCGCAGCAGGGCAGGCTACCTGCCTCTGGTGCTTTCCTCACCCTCTCCATCTGCCTCATGGTGAGGAGCCTGCTGCCACCCCCGGCTGCTGCCCTAGCCCATGCCCATGCTGCCTGCCCCGTGCTGCAGCTCCGTGACACAGGGCAAGGGCTGGCAGGGGGTGCAGGACCCCCATATTGGGCAGCACCAGGGGCCATGGAGGTCGGGTGCAGGGGCTGGAGCACTGTGCCAAGCAGGGTGTACCAGCGGCCAGGGGTCCTGGGCAGAGCCCTCCATGCAGCCTCCTGCACAGCCCCCCGCCTGCCCCCCTGGCTCGGGGCCTCGGCCCTGGCTCTGCTGCCTGCACCATGCCTGGAGGCGATTCAGGACCCATGCCTGGTTTCCATGGCAACTCCAGTTGAAATTACATTAAAAAGAAATGAAACCAGCAGCTTTTCTGGTTGGCAAGCAGGGGGAGGGGAGCTGGGAAAGGCGGGGGGGGGATGATGGAGAGGAGGAAGGGAACTCGGTGGGAGGGGGGCCGTGGGGCAGCTGAGGTCCCATATGGAGTCCCAGTGCTGGAGCAGGGGGCCCAGCAGGACTGGGGGCATGTGGGGATGCCCCCCCCACACTGTGGCACCCAGTGTTGGCAATCCTGGGTTGCAAGGTGCTGGCTTGCATGTGTGCTGCACTAGGGGTCCAGCACTCCGACCTGCTGGAGTGATACTGGGGTCCTCCCGCTGCCTTGGCAGGGTGGGTGCCAGGGACACAGGGAGGCGTCTGGACCCTCTGCAAGCAGGCACGGCCATAGCTGTGCTGGCTCTGAGCACACCCCCTCCGCCCCCCAGCCTGGGAGCCCCCGGCCCCTGCACGCTCCAAGAAGAGGCGAGACACACCGCTATTAAAAATATCACTTCTGTTTTATTTGGAATTTGTTACTCTGCGCGGGTGACAGGGTATAAATACATTCTGCAACGAGCATCCTCACCCTCAGCCCAGCCGGGGGGCGGGGGGCCGGGTGCAGGGCCGGGGGTGCGCTAGCCCCAGGCAGTAGGGCCAGCCGGCACCGGTGCGTCACGGCCGCCAGCGCGGGCAGCGTCTGCCAGCCGGACCGTCTTGCACAGGGACAGGATAATGGTGCCCCTGCAAGGACCCGTCCCTTCCTCCTGCCTCCTGAGGCCCCAGGTGCCTTGGGGATGGGGGGTGGGGGGTGCTGAGACTGGGGTGCCCTGTGTGGGGTCCCGGGCAGCTCCTTCTCCATGCCTGGCTGCACCGAAAACCCTCGCCTTGAGCCCCGCTGCCCACAGCCACCTGCAGTTCGGTGGCTGCCACCATCTGGGTGGGTGCCCAGCCCCAGGAGGGTGCTCCCGGCCCCGCGCAGGCTGCGGCATCCCCCGCTCGAGCAGCCCCTGCCCAGGCATCCATCCCAGCCGCGTGCCCCCGAACGCTGGAGCCGGGGTTGCCCCGCCGTGGGGGAAAGAGACCCCAGTGGGAGTGAGTTGGGAGCCGGAGTCGCTGTGGGTGCGTGGCTCAGCCTGCTCCTGCCAGCCACACAGCGCTGCCCACCCCTGCTTTTCGGGCAGCGGCGCGGGCAGGGAGGGCACAGCGTGGCCCTGGGGCAGCGGTGAAAGGGACCTGGGATGCTCCTGGCGGCGGGGGGGGGGGAGCAGGGCAGGGTGGGGAGCACTAGGAACGTGGTTCTGGGGTGCTGCCCTGTGCCGATGGCGGGGGGCAGAGGGTGCTGACAGCGGGTGATGCCCAGGTGGGGTGGTGGGTGGCACCGGCGTGGTGGGCCAGGGTGGAGGGGGTGCTGGCGGCGGGGGGGGGCCGTCAGGGAGGCTATTTGGCTGAGATACGTGGGCACAGGCGACAGAGGAGGGAGAATATCAAAAATACAAAAGAGCGCAGCCCCGCGGCGCAGAGGCAGTGCCCTGCCTGGCGCCTGCCCACGGCAGGCGGGGGCCGCGGGGGGGCCGGCACTGCGCGCACACGCTGGCTTCTAACTGGCTTTTTATTTTATATCAAGAACACTTGGTTTTAAAATCTTTACAAAGGACAAAACGCGGCGACTCCGTTAGTGTGTAAAGAACTAAAGATCTGCTTTAAAAAACGTCTCTGCAAAGAGAAACGACTGACACAAAAGAGATTCTCTGCAGCGCAAAGAGGGGCAGAGGTGCCAAGTGTCCAGCCCCGGGGCCCCGTGCCCAGGGTCTCCGGGGTCCCCAAGCCCCGGCCCCAGCAGGAGGCCAGGTCCCCGGACCCTGCCCGCTCCCTCTGCCTATAGCACCATGGCCCCGGGGCCACTTCTCGACACAGTGAAGGAGCCTTTTCCAGGGCACTCGGGATGCCAAGCCGCCTGGGGATGCCCAGGCACCGGCCGAGAGGAACACCCGGCCCCGCTCCTCCTCAGTCCCAGGGTGCTCAGCAGACGGAGCGCTGGGGATGTCATCACCCTGCGGGGAGACACAGCCCCAGCCACTGCCAGTGGGGTCCCCCCCCCTGCCTGCCTGCGCCGGTGGCATGGGCGCAGGGGGCTGCGCCATGTCCTCCCCTCGCACCCCCGGGGCTCCCGGGAGCCAGGAAAGTCAAAGCACTTCTCAAAAGTTAGATAAGGATGAAAGAATGAGCTGGGAGAAGAGTGGGGCATCCAGCTGCACTGGGACCCCGCAGGTCTCCAGGCTCGGTGCCGCACCGTCCGTTGGCACTGCTCCTCCGGCCGGGGGGCTCCTCTGGCCCCGCTGGTCCCTCTGCCAGTGTCTGCTGCGTGCGTGTGCGTGCGTGCGTGTGTGCCGGCGGCGGCGGGCGGCTATACCCTGGTGGTGGAGTGTGAGTGTGGGAGCCCCGTGCTGTTGAAGCCGGCGGTGAAGGTGTTGTAGGGGTGCAGGGTCTGCAGCCCCACCAGCGAGTTGGGGATCATGGTGATGGTGTTGGGGGTCATGAGGGGGATGTCGTCCGGCGAGCGGCGCAGGGTGAGGGTGTAGTCGGGCAGAGCGGCCAGGCGCAGGGTGTCGTGGGGCGGCACGGCCTCGCACTCGTGGTGCCCCTGGCTCACCTGCAAGGAGGGCATCTCCTCGTCGGGTGCGTGGGCCATGTCGTTGGCGGCGCCGCGCTGGGGGCTGGGCTGCCGGTGTGTGTCCTGCCGGCGCTTGTCCTTGCGGTAGTAGAGGGCGGCGAAGGCCAGCACGTTGAGGAAGAGGAGGGAGGCGCCCACGGCGATGGTGACACTCAGCTCGGTGGAGTAGTCACGGGGGCTCTCGAGCAGGGTGCCCGCCTCCTGCTCTGGGCTCCACTTCTCCTTCCCGTTCTCACTGTTGTAGGCGGGCGAGATGGCGGGGCGCTTGGTGGTCCAGATCTTGCCATTAGGCCGGCGGGTGATGTGGGAGTTCTGAGTGGTGTCGGGCGGCGGCACTTTGGTGGTGGTGGAGGTGTAGTGGAACATATCGTGCAGGTTGTAGAGGTGGGGGACCAGGTGCTTCCAGAAAGCCACCTTGGTGGCCCGGTAGTGGTCACGTACCCGTGGCTTCAGCCCGATGTGCAGGTACAGCTGGTCGCGGGGGTTGTACTTGGACCAGGCCACCTCCTCGAACCGATTGGCCTTGGTGTGGATGAACTTGGTGTCCTGGGGGACGGGTTTGTTGGGGTCCCTGCGAAACAGGCAAAACAGAGCTAGCAGTAGGAAAAGCTGGAGAGGCAAGGAGGGAGAGCTGAACGCGGAGGTTGGAGGCTGGGGGGACCTTTGCCAGTGGTGGCACAGGGTGGGCTGGTGAAAGGTCATAGAATCATAGGATCGCCCAGGTTGGAAGGGACCTTAAAGATCATCTAGTCCAACCATCAACCTAACTCTGACAAAAAAAATAAATAAGAAATAGGATATAAAAATTACTAAACCCTATTCCTGAGGACCATGTCTACCTGTCTTCTGAACACCTCCAGGGATGGTGCCTCAACCACTTCCCTGAGCAGCCCATTCCAAGGCTTCATAACCCTTTCGGTGAAGAAATGTTTCCCAATATCCAACCTAAACCTCCCCTGGCGCAACTTGAGGCCATTTCCCCTTGTCCTATCTCCTGTGACTCGGGAGATGAAACCAACCCCTGCCTCTCTACACCCCCCCTTCAGGTAGTTATAGGTCCTGCATGGCTGGGCAGCACCCCAACCCTGGGTCAAGTCTCACCCATGGTAACTACAGCCAAGCAACACCCCAACTCCCACGCTTGGCCATACCCTGCCCCGAGGGCTGGCCACACTTTCAGCTTCTCACTGTGTGGTTGATGCCCTGACCCCAGGTGAAGGTGCAGTGCATGGACCTCTGGGGGTGGGGGGCTCAGTGTCCCACACCAGGCATGACCCCCTCCCTCCCCAGCATGGTCCTGCAAAGCTGCAGCTGCAACGAGTGCAGAGCCCCCAGGCACAGCACCCATCCCCACTCACCCCGTCTTGGCAAAGTTGGTCCAGTAGGTCATCACCACGGCGCTGAGCATGACGTCATTCTTGGAGAAGTTGCAGGGAAAGAGGTCTGTAGGGCCAATCATGGGGATCCCAAACACGTAAGGCACCTCATCCCCGTGGGCTGCGTCGGACCATGCAGGCTTCATCAGGCTCTGGCAGTGGTGGTAGAAGGCGTAGAAGTAGGTGGGGGAGCCGTAGCGGGCATGCAGGTCAGCCGTCACCACTGACGGCTCTACCCACTGGTGGTCAGTGAAGAGGGCCACCAGAGTCTTGCGACGTGTCTCAGGGTTGTCCCTGTCAGCCCAGTCCGTGTACATGAATTTGATGGTCTCCCGCAAGGTGTCCTTGCCCTCAGGGTAGCCGTACAGGTTGTCTACAAAGTTGGAGACTGAGTAGTCAAAGTCACTGCCTGAGACGCCATCCTCGGGGTCTACTACGCCCTCCACGAACTTCAGCCCCTCGCCCTGGTTGACCCCCAGCATGATATCGTAGTTGAGGAATTCGCCCTGCTCCATCAGAATCTCCGGGTCATCCGGGATCACGTCCCCATCAATGACTGGCCCAAAGGCCACGTGGTAGCGAGCTGGCTGGATGTCTTGCTCCACCAGCTCCTTGGCACTCTTCTGCCGCAGGCAGTCAACCATGTCCACCGTGTCCAGCACATTGCAGCCCACCTTGTCGGCCAGCATGCTGGTGTACTTCACAGGCTGGTAGTTCACTGCCCAGCTGGAGAGTGCGGAGCCGCTCTGGATGATGGCTCTCTGGAAGAGACCTGCAAGACAGGCAAGGAGCAGAGAAAGCTCACAGCATGGTGGGTACAGCCAGACTCTTTTTAGTGGTTGCCAGTGAGAGGACGAGGGGCAACGGGCACAAGTTGGAACATAAGAGGTTCCACTCAAATATGAGGAAAAACTTCTTCACAGTAAGGGTGACAGAGCCCTGGAAGAGGCTGCCCAGGGAGGTTGTGGAGTCCCCTTCTTTGGAGATTTTCAAGCCCCGCCTGGATGCCGTCCTGAGTAACATGCTCTAACATGCTCTAGGTGATCCTGCTTCAGCAGGGGAGTTGGACTAGATGATCTCTATGGTCCCTTCCAACTCTAAAAATTCAGTGAAATACTGTCCCAACACCCCAGGGCTGAAGTGCAGGAGGCAGCCTGGAGAAGGCATCGATGCTCTTGGACCCCCGCAAGGACCCAGTGCTCCAGCCTGTGCCTGGCCCTGACAACTGGGGGCTCAGCTGAGGGCCACTGCCAGGGTGGCAGCTGGGCACGCAGTGGGTGCTCCAGGCAGTGACCAAGGACTGCCGTGCTCCCCGAGGACCCCATTGCGGGGGGTGGCCTGGCACCCCTCTGTCCTGGTGCGGGGAGGAGAGGGGCCATGCCTTGCCAAGCAGCCCGCGCCGTCCCCACCACCCCGAGGACGTGTTGCCTGAGACCCCCAGGGCTGCCCCGTGCAACCCCCCCCCAGCCCAAGGTGGCACCACCGGCTTCACTGAGCAGCCAGGCTGCAGGATGGCAGCAGAAGGAGGGTTAATGCCTGCTCGGGGACACTTAACCCTGTGTGTCCCACCCCACCGCTTTGTCAGGGTCCCCCTCGCCCCCCTCCCTGCCGCTTCCTGCCCAGCTGGGGCTGCTCGGTGCCAATCCGGCCCCGCAGGAGCGCACTGCCAGATGCACAAAGAGGGCCTTTCTGCCACCGGGAACACAGAGGGAGTGGACTTTCGCCCTGGAAAACGGGGCCACAAAGGCCCTGGCCCAGGCGGAGGAATGCCTGGCCGGGCTCCAGCCCCATGTCAATGGCGCTTGTGCTCAGAATACAAAGGGCGTCGAAGGAAGCGGAGCCTCCGGGGCGGTGAAAGGCACCCGGACTCGGGGTGCACCCCGGGGTCCCTGCTCTTCAGCCAGCCCTCACCTGCACCCCGGGTGCTTGCCTGCGCCCTCGCTGGACTCCAGCGCTCGCTCACTGCGAGGGACTGTCCCAGGTGGTCCCCGAACGGTGCTGGTGCAGCAGTGGGGTGGCCATGGGGCTGCCCCCACCCCACTGGAACGTGGAGCGCCTGCGTGAGACCCCCCTGTGCAGCCAAGGCTGTGCCGCTCTACAGGGGAGCATGCACCTTCCTGCAGCAGCAGAGTTTGGAGGCTCCTGGCTCCTGGCCACCATGTCCATAGCTCTTGTCTGCACGCACAGTCCTTGCTCTGCCAAGTACCTGACGTACAGTCCCATGCGCTGGGACAAAGAGAAGTCACAAGCTCTGTTTGTCACCTCCCGGTGCCCTAGAAAGCTGTAGCCAGCCTACGGGTTGGAGAGTGGCCATGGGTTTGCTTGCTCTGCGCCATCATCCACGCGCCAAAGAGCCAGGATGGGGGTTCCTTGGCTCCTGGGAGATGCTGTCCCAGCGGCAGCTATTGCCCCCCACCAGCAGCATCACTTCCCAGACGGACCTACCGGGCTGGGTTCTGCCCCTGCCCATCCCTTCCTGGGGAAGCTTGGGCAGCTGGTGTCACCAACAGCTGGTCACATCCCTGATGGAGCCCCTTTGCTGTGTCTCTGCATGGCCCTGTCCTTATCCAGGAGGAACTCAGGAGTCTGCGAGAGCCCAGACCTGCCGTGTCCTTCTCTCCTATGCCGGCACCCAGCTGAAGGCCAACAAACTCCCCAGGGAGGCATTGCCACCCTGCAGCTCACCCTGGAGCCCTCCAGGTCAGGTGGGAAAAGCAGCTCTGCCCTCCCTGCCTGTTCCCCTCCGAGGTGAGGGTACCCATGCACCCCATGTCCTGCAGAGCTGCAGCCAGGGCACAGCCCAGCCCAGCCGAGCGGTGGGACCAGGGCTCTGCTGGAGGGTGCCTGGTGCTGCAGGCTGCCACTAGCTCCCCATTTCCCATTTGCTTTGCTCAGGGGCTGAGACTGGAAACACCTCTGGGGTTGTCTGGGCAAAGCAACTCAAAGCAGGGTGCTGGGTGCCTCGTCCAGCTGAGGTCTGGGCATCCAGTAACCCCTGTACTGGGCACTGGTGAGGCCCCACCTCGAGGGCTGTGTCCAGTTTTGGGCCCCTCACCACAAAAAAGACACTGAGGNTGGAGCGGGTCCAGAGAAGGGCAACGGAGCTGGTGAGGGGTCTGGAGCACAAGTCTTGTGAGGAGCGGCTGAGGGAGCTGGGGGTGTTCAGCCTGGAGAAAAGGAGGCTGAGGGGAGACCTTCTGTCTCTCTCCAACTCCCTGAAAGGAGGGTGTAGCCAGGGGGGGTCGGTCTCTTCTCCCAAGGAACAGGCCATGGGACAAGAGAAAACGGCCTCAAGTTGCACCAGGGGAAGTTCAGATTGGATATTGGGAACAATTTTGACACGGAAGGGGTTATGAAGCCTTGGAATGGGCTGCCCAGGGAAGTGGTTGAGGCACCATTCCAGGAGATGTTCAAAAGACAGGCTGATATGGTGCTGGGGGACATGGTTTAGTGATGTTTTTTTTAATCAGAGTTGGGTTGATGGTTGGACGAGATGATCTTGAAGGTCCCTTCCAACCTAGATGATTCTATGATTCTACGATTCTACCCCTGGAACTGGCAGCAGCCCCCAAGGAGCAGGAGATGGGGCAAAGGAAACACAAGAGGTTTGCCTGGCAGTCCCTGCTCCTGCCCCGACATGGCTGGCTGGGGAGATGAAGCAGCACCTCGCTCCTTGGTGAGGAATCCACCCGCCTACAAGGGCTGAGGCTGGCAGGGGAGCTGCAGGTCTCCCCGGCAGCCAGACACAGCGTGCGCTGCATCAGCCTCCAGTGTCTGCCTCTCACAGCGCCTGGCAGAGCAGGCACAAATTAGCAGCTTCATTAATAGCTCTTGATCACTCTGAGTTTTATTTTGATGTGATAAAAACAAACCCGCCTGGTCTGCGGGCTGCATCTTAGCGCAGCTCCCTCGCAGTGCTCCAGAGCCAGCTGCCCTCTCCCTGGGAAGGTGGGTGCTCCAGCAGAGGGTGGTGGGGAGGGTGGTGGTGAGGGGGGCTGAGGTCATTTTGGGGCCATTTGGCTTGATGGAACGCTGGCTGCAGCACCAAGCGCTCCCCTCCTGCCTCACAGCTTTTACAGCTGGCAGCAGCTCCTCTGCCGCCGCAGAGAGGGTGCCCCCCAGCACCGCCGCCATGCCAGGGGACCCCACCACTGGCACCGGGGCTGGATGGGGCAGCAAAGGACACGCGGGTGCAGAGCTTAGTGGCAGAAAGTCTAGTGTCAACTGAAAAGTGCTGTACTGGCATGACAGTACTTTTTTGTGGCTGGAAAATCAGGGACCAGCTCCTCCAGTCCATCCCCAGCCTCTCTCCGTGCTGCTCCCTCCCTCCATTCCAGGCAAATTCCAACATTCCAAACCATTCCAACAAATGGTTGGGACCACCTGGGCAGCCAAGCTTCCAAAGAGATGTCACCATCTGGCTGCAAACACCAGTCTGCAGCCTTGGGACTGCCCTGCTAGAAGCACCCAATGCCAGAGAGGGACTCCGTGGACCAAGAGCAACTCCCCCAGGATGAGTTCCTGCCTCCCAGGAACTCCGTTGCCCCAAGAGCAGGAGTGCTCTGCACAGGGTGGGGTGGTGTTGGCTGGACACTGGTGGGCTGCAGAGCCAGCTTGGGATATCCCACCACCTAAGGAAGCTCCAGAGCTCCTCTGTGTGCTCCAATCCCGTGGGCTGAGCACATCTCAGCCCCTCCGCTGCAGTTTGCTGGCCTGCCCGAGGAGAGGCTGGCAGCCAGCTGTGACCACTGGACACCCTGATGGGCAGCAGGGATGGGTTGGGGGACACAAGCAGCACGTCAGCCCCTCTTGTCCCTGGGGAAGGGATGGGTGATGGGGTCTCTGGGGGGGGTGGGGTGGGTTCACCACAGGGCAAGTGGTTTGGCAGAATCAGGCAAGTTTAACCAAAAGGGCAACCGGAGAAATGTGGGAGAAGAGAGCTGTTTCTGGCTCGCCTTTGAGTCCGTGGTGAGCTGCCAGCATCCTGCGAGCCCTGTGCCAGGTCTGGGCTCAGCAAGGTGCTGCCCTTCACTCCCCACCGCCAGCACCATCTCTGCCACCTCTCACTGCAGCTCATGCCAGCCTCCTGCCCCACGTCAAATACTACCAAGCAGAACATGAGGCCAGTGCTGGTGCAGCCACCTTTGCAGCAGCCTGGGCTGAGATCATTCCTGCTTTCAATATTGGGGCAACCAGCCCATCAGCAGCTCCCAGGGCCAGAGGAAGGCTGACCAACTCTGGTGGCCTCTTCCCGTACACCCTCTGCCATGCCATCAGCCCTGCTAAGGTTCTGAAGGTCTCCTTCTTTCCTATGCGGTCCCCAGGCTGTTGAGCAGGGCGGCAGCTCTTTGCAACGGCTTCAAGTGCAATTTTGCGTGTCTCTCTGACGTCCAGAGTCACACCTGTGTCCACTGCCCATATGCGTCCCCTTCTCCCCTGCACCAGGCTTGGAGACAACGCAATGGGAGAGAGCTGCACCCTCATATAAAGCCCCTCTAAGTCACAGAATCACAGAATAACATGGGTTTGGAAGGGACCTCTGGAGATCACCCAGTCCAACCCCCTACCAGAGCAGGTCCACCCAGAGCAGGTCGCACAGGAACGTGTTCAGGCAGGTTTTGAATGTCTCCAGAGAAGGAGATTCCACCACCTCTCTGGGCAGCCTCTTCCAGGGCTCTGCCACCCTCACAGCAAAGAAGTTCCTCCTCGTGTTTAGGTGGAACTTCTTATGTGCAAGTTTGTGCCCCACTTATATTCAAGTCCCTGGCAGGCTGGTCCCCTGTGGACCACATCCCGTTAAGGCTTTGCTCCTGCGATTTCCTTTAGGAAGTTTATCGAGAACACATCTACTCCCATGGTTTTGTTTGGGTTTTTTTCCCAGTGCTGGATGTAAATGTCTTCACAGGTGGCTACATACATTTGCTCTTATGCCAACACAATCTTTTAGTGTAAATAATTCCTGTCTTTATCTAGAGTAAACACTCTGCTGTATTTACGGCTATAAATCATATCACTTTCACCTGTGTTTTGCTAGTCGCAGAACTTCCAGCACTCCCAGTCTCACAAGATGGGGCCCTCCATCCCTCCCCGGCTCGGGTCTGGCTTCCCCTCTATTCCAGTATGAATGCCTTTCCTTGCACCGAGATCCATGCTCCTGATACCCTTCCTCATGCCCTGAACCCCCTCTCCCCCTGGGCCATCCTGAGTGCTGGGGCAGGGCACAGGAGGGTCCCCACCTCTCCCCACACCCAGTGGTGGCCCCGGGCTGCAGCCCCGTGCACTGGGAGCACCAGCTCCATCCCAGGCTGCCACGGCCTCTGCCGTTGGCCTCTCCCTGCCCACGAAGAGAAGGTTTTGATTCCCGGCCTTGGGTCAGGCTGTCACCAATGGCTGATTTTTAGCAGCCCTGACTTGGCTAGGGTGACTGGAGGTACCCAGGTGGGCTCCCTTCCCCGGGTGAGCATCAGCAGGGGGCTTGCTGGCAGCCACAGCAGGCTGGGGCACGGCTGGCACCTACCTTCGGAGTGGTGGGAGAGAGTGAGCAGGCTGACACAGGAGGCACCTATGCCAGAGCCGAAGACGGTGATCCGCAGGGGATCTCCCCCAAAGAAGGCGATGTTCTCACTGACCCAGCGCAGCGCCTGTATCTGGTCCAGCAGCCCGTAGTTTCCCTTGGCAGCCTGGTCTCCCGTGCTCAGGAACCCTGCGTGCCAAGGGGAGCCCAGTTAGGGATGAGGAAGGGGAGCGTCCTGATCTCCCACCCCCCTTCCCCTGCCCTAGGGGAGCTTCTATGGGACTCTGTCCCACCACGACATGAGATCCCACTACTGAGAGAGTCTCGTGAGCTCTAAGCTGGAGCAGGGACACCACTGAGCTCCAGCCACCCTCTGCACGGCACACAGAGGGGCAAAAGGCTGCGGGTGCGCCCCGGGAAGCCTCTCCAGCTACCTGCAAGCAGTGGCAGGGCACGAAGCCCAGACCACCGCCCGTCCTAATAACGGGTCAAAGCATCTCACGTATGCCCCAAGGAAAGCTGAGAAAGCATCGGTGGCTGCAGGCAGGCTGAGTGTGCACAGCCAGGGCTTTCCATGGGCTAGTGTGGCTCAGAGGAAGCTCAATAAATGTAAGGAGGTGGGTTGGGCAGAGAGGAATCGACCGCAGCTTAAAATACAAAGGTTCTCAGTGAGGAAGACGCTGAGAAACGCTTTTGATAGCAAAGGGAACACCAAAGATAAGCTATCGATGTTCCGTTTGCTTTGACTCAAAGCAGGAAGCCAAAAACATGCTCCTGAGGTAAAACCCAGGCAGGTAACCCCAGCCGGGAGGGAGCAGCGCCGGCGCTGCTCTGGCACTGGAGGTACTCTGGCCGGGTACGCTGCAGCACTTGATGGAGATGATGATGGCACCACTGAAGTCTTATTTCATATTGTGACGTACGTTTCTTAAATTTGCACCTATCCAACCCAATGGCCTGACTTTTAATATTGACAGGTCTTGAATAGGCTTGTTTTTACTGAAAAGCCTATTTTCTGCCAGGTGACTGCCATCTTCCCTAAGAGACTACAGGGCCTGGTGGCCATCAGAAGGATGTGCCACCCCGGATACTGGCTGGGAGCCCAGCTGCCCAGGGAGAGCACTGTGCCAGGCCTGATGGCTTGGAAGAGGGCTCTCCCCAAACCTCTGCACCCCTTGTTCTCCCTGCTGCTAAGGGAGCCTGCAGTGATGCTCCAGGCAAATCTCCTGTGTCCGGGGGCTTCTGCTGCAGCAGGCAGGGGACCGCACTGCCTTTTGACCCTGTGTCCCCTCACTAGCTCACCACTGCTCACAAAAATGGGACTTCCACCCTCCTCTATATAGCACCCAACAGCCTTTGGAGACCCTCTCCGCAGCCAGCCAGGCTGCAGCGGGTGGCCGCGGGGGTCCCGGCAGCTCAACCAGCTTGGAAGCAGCCCCTGCCCGGGGAGGGAGAGCTGCCGGGTCCCCAGGGACAGCCGGGCAATACCCGCTGGCAGCTCCCCAATCCGAGCCGTCTCAGGAAAAGATGCTGGGTAAACACATTTATTATTTATTTAACCACAAACCAATATTTGCTTTCAGCTGAGCCAGGTTGTGTAAATGAGCCGGGGGTGGGTGGGTGGGTGCCAGGAGCCAGACCACGCTGCGACTGCCCGCTGCGGACACTGCCACGTGGCACCCCGCTGAGCGGCCAGGGCGCAGGGCAGGGGCAGACCCACAGCTCAGCCCCCCCATCCCAGCGGGCCCCCACATCCCCCCACACCCTCTCCCCAGCTGGCTGGAGCCCAGTCGGCCACAGGGAGTCCCCCCCACTGCCCACCTGTGCCGGCGGCACAGCCCACACCAGCCAGCCCATACCCAGCACTCCAACGCGGTAGTTCAGGGTGATGACAATCACATTCCCGTAGCTGGCCAGCACGCTGCCGTCTATCATGTTCCCCGTGCCCTCCATGTACGAGCCACCGTGGATATACACCATCACTGGCTTGGCCCCGCTGTCCCGGATGTCTGGAAGGAGAGCCGGTTAAACACAGGACCCCCGCCAGCGGCTGCAGCACCCTGCCCAACAGGCAGACCAAGGACGAGGACAATGCCAGCTGCCAGGACTGGGGAGGGGGCTTAGGAGCCAAACCCTGGGGGCCACAGCGTGGACCTCCAAAGCCGACCGCCACTGAACCAACCCCGCCAGCCCCTCTGGGTAGCAGCAGCTGCTGTGCCATCCCCACACTTCGGTCCCCTCGGGGGTCTCAGCACACACGGGAGAGATACTTGCTGGTCCTGGCTGCTCTTCCCTGGAGCTGGGCTCTGGCCGCGGGCAGAAGCCAGGCCAGCGGCTCCTCCGTTGTGGGTGGGAGTTGCAGAGCCCAGCTCCGGAATGCAGCCCCGTGTCCCGCCTTTGCCTGTATTCAAGCCCTTGGCTCCGTGAGTCCTGGAAGCTGGCATTGCTTTGGGGGGGCAGGGATGGGGGTGTGCAGGACCTGGAAGGCAGGTTGGGGGGCACTGGTGGGTGCTCCAACGTCTGACTCTCCCGCCCCCCCGCTTCCCATCTCCCTGGGAAGGCAGAAACCTGCCGGCTGCCTGGATGTGAACCCATGGCACCCCAGTGCCCAGACACAGACATGGTGATGAGGCAGACAGTGTGTGCACGTGTGCGAGTCAGGGGGGTGAGCACGGCGTCCGGACGAGGACAGGGTATGAGGCATGGAGTGAGGATGGGGAATGGGACGCCGAGGGCTGGGGAGGAAGGACTGCAGGAGCCAGGGGGACAGGGAGCAGCCACGCTCCCTCTTTTGACTGGCCCTGTCTGGGGGATGTTCTGCCCCTTCTGTGCCACTGGCCTGGGATCCCTCACGGAGCTGAGCCCGGGCACAAGGGAAGAACACTCAGCTGCTGGTACCTCTCGCCCACGTTACACAGAGGAGGCAGTTGAGCCCATCGTGGAGACGGTGCCAGGTCCCACATGCCTGCGGTGCCCAGCCCCCTCCTGGGCTGGCGAGGAGGACTTTGTCCTCCCTGGTGCTTACCTGCACCCAGAGCCTTGCTCAGGCGGGCTGGCATCCCCTGCTGGGGCTACTCGGCCTTGGCTGTCCCGGCCACTGCAGCTCCCTGCCTGCCTCCCTCCCCCGTGCACCCTGCTGTCCCCGCAGCCCCTGCTGGGGTCTCCCTGGGGCTGGGACTCCTGGGACACAGCCTCACTGACGCAGCAGGGACGCCTGGCTGGGGAGGGCATGCTCCCTTGCACCCACCTAACCCTTGCCCACGTCCACTCCTCCCCACAGCTTGCCCATCTCGGGGGGCTGCAGGGCTGATGGGTACCTCTGGCCATCCCCACCTCCATCTGTGGCCCACGGCACGGCTAAGGGTGGCCTCCCTTCCATATAGAAAACCTTTCCTCCAGGAGAATGAGGACACGGCCAAACCCGTGCCGGCTCTTTTTTCCTACTGCCAGGATGCAGCCAGGCGAATGCACAGACCTGGTGAGCAAAAAATGCTCGTGGATCCCTCGGGACAGACATCGGCCATACGGCAGGGCTAGGGCAGGACAACCCTTCCCAGGGCCACGGGCTTGAAATGTGAAGGGCAGGAACATCGGTGCCCGTGCGCTCTCCTCCCTGCCACACACTCCCACCGATGCGCAAAGGGCCACCCTCGCAGCAGAATGGCAGTGATGCACAGAGAGGCACCAGCAAACAAACAGCTCCTCAGGGCTGGGCACGCTTTAGCGTGCAGGGATTTAGTACAGTCACATCACTTAGGCTGAACGTCAGTTTACGCCCTGGTACGAGAGATTCTGGGGCACAGGTTAGTGGGAGAAAACAGCAGGGTTTTGATACTACCAAGGAAAAAGCTTTTGATCTGTTTCCCAGATCCTAAACACCATCTGCCAGGCCGTGCTCAGGCTGCCCGGGGACTCCTGCATGCCACGAGGTTTTACTGTCCTCGGCACATTAGGGCTGCACCCTGGCCGACCCCTCCTCCTGCCTCCTCTTCACATCCCAGCAGCCAAACACACCGACTCCATACCCTGCAGATGAACAACCCCGTTTTACTAAAAATAGCTTATTCTGCAGGTTGCTTCACCCTGCTGTACATCTAGAATCACAGCTGCTTAAAAGCCCACTTGCTCTGCCTCGGCTGATGGTGCTGATGCTCTGGCTGCAAGCAAGACCTCACTCTTGTCGGGTGGAGAAGGAGAGAAGTTAACAGAACCCACGTCCGAGCGGACCTTGGGTCTCCTGGGCATGGCCAGGTACCCTGCAGATGCCAAGGTGCCAAGCTGCTGGCAGGGCCACCCTGCGGCGGTGCCCACGTCGGGGCCAGGCAAAGTGTGGAGCAGGAGGTGGCTGTCTCCCGGCTGCACGTCACCGACTGCGGAGGGATGAGGCTGGAGGTGGGATGTGACCGGGCTCGGGGTGAAATGGGCCCAGGTGCCCGAGAGCTTCTCTCCTCCCAAGCTGCCAAGCTTCCTCCCTGCCCTCGCTCAAGCCGAGCGGGAGCAAACTTCTCCTAAAGCAAAATAAATAAAAAAAAAAACCAAACCAAAAAAACAAACCCCGTGAGCTTCCACCCCCGGTCCCAAGGAGGGGAAGGGCCCGGGCGCCCTGCACAGCCGGCCAGCCTGCCCCCCACCCCACGGCTGCCGGCGCGGCAGACCGACACACACAGGGCTCCCTGGGGATGGCAGCGGATGGCGGGCAAACGGAGTTGCTTTGCTTGTCATGCAGTGGCAGCCTCGAGCACAGAAATACCTTCATCTTCATCCCCGTCATTATCCGCTAAGTCCTCGCCCTGTTTCTTAGCGCTGGCTCCTAGGGACCAAACACGAGGAGACAGAACAAAAAGGAAAACAAACGGAAACCAAACCAAACCAAACCAAACAACAAAAACAAAACAAAAGAAAACAAAAAAAAAAACAACAAAAGAGAATTCAAAAATAGCATGATAGCAGAGACGGTGGGGCCAGGCCTGTGCCCCACAGCACTGCTGGCTACTCACACTGCACCTCTCCCAGAGCCAGGGCGGCACGGGGTGCGGGCACGACTGCCCCGGAGCTGCCTCAGGATGTCTGGAGCCCTTCCCAGATCCTCCCCGGGGCGGCAGGGTGGAGGAGAGTGGGTCTGGGGCAGCATCAGGGCAGGCGGTGGAGCAGCCTCTCAAAGCACTCGCCGATCCTCCTGCATCCCATCCTGGCCCCCCCATCTGCTCGCACGCCCTCGGTCCCTGCGCCGGGGCAAGGCTCCCTCTCCGACTGCCCGGCTGCCAGCAGGAGCCCTGCTTCCCACCTGCTGCCCACCTCTCTTGAAGAACCTCCGTGTCTTCCCACAGAGACAACCGTCCCGTCCCCTGCCACCAGCAGAGCCCACATGAAGGGTTGCCCTGGGTGGCCGCTGACCATCAGGGTCCTACCCGTCACCCCGGAGGGTGCGTGGCCCCTTGTGCCCGGGGTGGCTCTGCCACAGCGCGGGACCACCACGGCACGCAGCGGGGAGCCGTTATGAGGGGTGCTTCCTTGCGCCGCTCGGCTCCATCCTCTGCTCACCCCCTTCGGAAAAGGCTCGTTGCGTGGTTCACTGAGGATTGCGAAGGCACCAACCAGCTTGCCCTGACCAACGCAGAACTCTAAAGGGAGCGGTTTCTGTAACTCCTGAACGTCCCCCAGTCACTGCGTGGCTCTCGGCAAACCTGCAGTGCTGGGGCATCCCATTCAGTGGGATGTTGCTGTGGATGGTGGGCACTGAGTGCGGTGCTTCCTGAGGGGCACGCAGCTGGTGGGAGCCAGGAGAGGTGGCCATGGGCTGGTGGGGGGCAGAGGTGGTGCAGACCCGTACCGAGGCCCCTTGCTGCAAAGGGCTGGGTGCCCTCGTGGGCACAAAGCCGAGTGGTGCCATCCCTACGCCCAATTCCAGGGAGAGGCTGTGCTCTCCTTCTCCCCTTCGAGCTGCAGACAGGTACCTGCAGTCCTCTGCTCCCTAATGCCAGCACCAAAACCTTCCCCGGGTGATGGCCAGGTAGGACTGCCCCTGCTGCCCTGTGACCTCCCCCAGACGCACAGGGCTCCAAGGTCTCACCAGGCCCATCCTGGGGTCCTGCTGCTGTCACCAACAGGCACCATCGCCATGGCGGCAAGGGTTTTGCATGGCCCCCAGCAGGGCTCCTGCCAGAGAGGGGCAGCCCTGCGGCTGGATGGAACTACCATGAGGAGAGCACAAAACCGGCCAGGAAGATGAAACTGGGGAGCCATCCCCACTGGGAGTGGGATCCTGCAGGTGACACAGGTGGCGGATAACCGAGATGGCAGCAGGGAGGGGGACAGGGTTTGAAGTTAAAAAGAATTTGTGATGGGGGAGTGAGAGGCCTGAAATGGCTGTGGGGCAGTTCTACCAGGGCAAGAGGCTTGCACAACACCTTAAGCAGCCATGACCTGCTGGAGAAAGTCCGGAGGAGCAATGACCAGAAGTCTAGAAAAATCCAGCAGGCAAGAAAAGTTTGCAGGGGGTTGAGTCACGTGAAAGCCGGGAGCAGAGGAGTGATGGGAGCTACAGCAGCATCCTGATGCATGAAAGGCCACTGCAAGGGGGAGAGGTGGAAGAGCAACTCCCTCTCTGCCGTGCAGAGCACAGGCAGCCCTGGAGCTACACAAGGCAGGTTGAGGCTGGATGAGAAGAAAACCCTCCTGGCAGAAAGGTCAGGAAAGCACTGGCAGAGGTGGCCTGGGGAGGCGTTTAAGATGAGGGGAGACACACCGCCAGGAAGAGGTGAGGTAGAGCTGCTGCTGCCTGGGGCAGGGATGGATCAGCTGTCTCCAGAGCCATCCTGATTTTCTCCAACGCGAAGTTCATCTCCTGTCCTACCCACTCCATGTCCCAGCCCTGCCTCCTTGCCCGCGGCTTTGCCACCCAGCCATCCCCTGAGCTCCTCACATCATTCTCCTGCTTTCAACCCCATCCCTGCCACCTCTCACCCCAGCATCCCCCCTTCCTGCTGCATCCTCTCCACGCTCCCAGCCAGCCCACCCGCCTGCTGGACACTCAGCTGAGAACATGCAGCTGCCCAGATGTTTGCAGGAGGCTGCAGGGTTGACCTACTGCGTCTCCGTTGGGAAGAGCTGCAAGCCCAGGAAGCACTTAAGCCGTGAAGTACTTGTGCAATATTTGCTAACTGGTGCTACGTGCCAACCTCCTTGGTGCTGCTCAGGGATAGGGATTTTTCGCCAACGTCCCTGTGACCTGAGCAACCGTCCGGGCTGAGCAGGGAGGGATCTGGCTGGAAGCTGCCATTCCAGCTCCTAGTGACGGCTGGGACAAGGCTAAAGCAACCTGAGCTTCACGCGCTGCGGAAGGGAAGCAGAAAGCAGCGCTGGGAAGCTAAGCGAAGCAGGAGGAGGGCAGGAATGCAGGATGGAGGGAAGGGCAACAGCAGTGGCATGTGTGTGTGTGGCAGATGCAAAGCACGAGCCTTCCCCATGGGCAGGAAGGTGGCAGGGTGGCTGGGGTTATGGTGAACACGGGCTGCTGTGACCAAGTGGGCTTTTTGCCTCTCGCTCCGTTGTTCACCTCCACGTCGACCCACTGATGCCCCACAGCTTGTGAAAGCAATTACAGCTTCCCTTCCCTCACCCAGCCCTTGCACTTTGCTCCATTACCTCCTTACGCTGGTTATTGCCACGGTCAAGGACAGCCAGTCCCAGGAGACCTTCCTCCATGGTGGCAAAGGCACCACGCAGAGCTCCGCAGCACCTATTCTCATGGGATGCGTTTAAGCTTGTGGATTCACAGTTGGAAAAACCAAGAGGACTCCTGGCTCTCACTGTCCTCACCCATCAAAACCAGGGTGTGGTCTGGCAGGGCACATGGGAAGGGCGCTGAGCCTTTGCCAGCTCCACCAGGGAGCAATGCTATCCATTCAGCAGAAAGCCGTCTTCTCTCTAAGCTCTGCACCCACCACAATTGCTGCAGCTTCCTAGACAGAGCTCTGGTGCCACTCCGGTTAGGGGAGTCTCAAAGGTTGTCTACCTTGACTTCAGCAAGGCTTTCGGCACCTTCTCCCATAGCATCCTCATAGGTGAGCTTAGGAAGTGTGAGTTAGATGAATGGACAGTGAGGTGGATTGAAAACTGGCTGAAAGACAGAGCTCAGAGGGTCATAATTAGTGGCACAGAGTCCAGTTGGAGGTCTGTAACTAGTGGTGTTCCCCTGGGGTCAGGTCTGGGTCCAGATCTCTTCAACATATTCATTAATGACATGGGTGAGGGGACAGGGTGTACCCTCAGCAAGTTTGCTGATGACACGACACTGGGAGGGGTGGCTGACACACCAGAAGGCTGTGCTGCCTTTCAGTGAGACCCGGACAGGCTGGGGAGTTGGGCAGAGAGGAACCTGATGGAATTCAACAAGGGCAAGTGCAGGGTCCTGCACCTGGGGAGGAATAACCCCCTGCACCAGGACAGGTTGGGGCTGACCTGCTGGAGAGCAGCTCTGAGGAGAAAGACCTGGGAGTCCTGGTGGACAACAGGGTGGCCATGAGCCAGCAATGGGCCCTTGTGGCCAAGAAGGTCAATGGCGTCCTGGGGGGCATCAGGCACCAAGTGTGACCAGCAGGTGGAGGGAGGTCATCCTGCCCCTCTGCTCTGCCCTGGGGAGGCCCCATCTGGAGCACTGGGACCAGTTCTGGGCTCCCCAGTTCCAGAAGGACAGGGAACTGCTGGAGAGGGTATAGCAGAGGGCTACAAAGATGCTGAGGGGGGACTAGAACATCTCTCTTATGAGGAAAGGCTGAGGGACTTGGGTGTTTTTAGTCTGGAGAAGAGAAGGCTGAGGGGGGAATCTGATCAACACCTATAAATACTTAAAGGGTGGGTGTCAGGAGGATGGGGCCAGTCTTTTCTCAGTGGTGCCCAGGGACAGGACAAGAGGGAACGGGCACAAACTCAAACATGAGGAGGAACTTCTTTGCTGTGAGGGTGGCAGAGCCCTGGAAGAGGCTGCCCAGGGAGGTGGTGGAGTCTCCTTCTCTGGAGACATTCAAACCCCACCTGGACACATTCCTGTGGACCTGCTCTGGGTGGCCCTGCTCTGGCAGGAGGTTGGACTGGATGATCTCCAGAGGTCCCTTCCAACTCCTATCATTCAGTGATTCTGTGATGCTGTAATTCTGTAATCTTTGCACAGGAGCTGGGCAGGGCTCATTGAAAGAGCTTTAAACTAGATTTGAATGGGGAAAGAGATAAAACCAGACTCGCTAGAGATAAGTCTGGAGGCAGAACATCAAATGTTCTAGAGCTTAACGATGGTGATGATAGGCTTGAGTGTTTATGGGTAAGAATCAGGGGGAAGGCCAATGGAGATATCATGGTGGAAGTCCAATCAGGATGAAGAGGCAGACAAAATATTCCCTAAGGAGCTGGGAGAAGCCTCAGAATCGCTAGCCCTTGTTCTCATGGGGGACTTTAACTTACGAGCCATCTGCTGGAAATACAATACAGAGGGGAACAGTTTAGGAGGTTCCTGGAGTGTGTCAGGGATAACTTCCTGACACAGCTGCGGACGGAGCTGACTAGGGAAGGTCCCCCGCTGGATCTGTTGTTTGTGAATGGAGAAGGACTTGAGAGGGATGAGATGGCTGGAGGCTGTCTTGGGTGTAGTGATCACAAAATGACAGAGTTTTTGATTCTCAGAGAAGTAAGGAGGGGGAGGGCAGCAGAACCGCCCTCTCTGGAGACCAGACTTTGGCCTGTTTAGGAGACTGGTTGACAGATTTCCTTGGGAAGCAGTCCTGAAGGGCAAAGGAGTCCAGGAAAGCTAGACATTGTTCAAGAGGGAAATCTTCAAGGCACAAGAGCAGGTTGTCCCCATGTGCTGAAAGATGAGCTGGCAGGGAAGAAGATTGATCTGGCTGAACACAGAGCTTTGGCTTGTTTTCAGGAAAACAAGGAGAATTTACGACCTTTGGAAGAAGGGGCACACCACTCATGAGGACTACAAGGATGTCGTGAGGTTATGCAGGGAGAAAATTAGAGGGGCCAAAGCCCAACTGGAACTTAATGTGGCTATTGCAGTAACAGTCAATGTTTCTCTGAATGCATTGTCATTACAAGGAGGGCTAAGGAAAATCTGCATCATTTGTTGGTTGTGGTGGGAACGAGGGATCAAGGGATGAGGAAAAGGCTGAGGTACTTAATGCTTTCTCTGCCTCAGCCTTTAATAGTAAGACCAGTTGTTCTCCCAGCCCCCTGAGCTGGATCACAGGGGTGGGGAGCAGAATGAAGCACCCACAACACACACAAGTCTACGGGGCTGGATGGCATCCACCCAAAGGTACTGAGGGGGCAGGCAGGAGCGCTCATCAAGCCACTTTCCATCATTTATCAGCAGTCCTGGCTAAATGGGGAGGTCCCAGCTGACTGGAAGTTAGCAAATGTGATGCCCATCCACAAGAAGGGCTAGAAGGAGGATCTGGGGAACTACAGGCCTGTCAGTCTGACCTCGGTGCCAGGGAAGGTTATGGAGCAGATCATCTTGAGTGGCATCATGTGGCACATATAGGACAACCAGGCGATCAGGCCCAGTCAGCATGGGTACACAAAAGGCAGGTCCTGCTTGACTAACGTGATGTCCTTCTATGACAAGGTGAGCTGCTTAGTTGATGAGGGAAAGGCTGTGGATGTTGTCTACCTGGACTTTAGTAAGGCCTTTGACACCATTTCCCACAGCATTCTCCTGGAGAAACTGGCTGCCCATGGCTTGGATGGATATAGTTTTCACTGGGTAAAAAAACTGACTGGATGGCAGTCCAGTCCTGAAGAGTGGTGTTGAATGGAGTTAAATCTAGTCGGTGGCTGGTCACAAGTGGTGTTCCCCAGGGCTCGGTACTGGGCCTGGTTCTGTTCAGCATCTTGATCAAAGATCTGGATAAGAGGATTGAGTGCACCCTCAGTAAGTTTGCAGAGGACACCAAGTTGGGTGGGAGTGTTGGGTGGGAGGGTAGGATGGCTCTTCGGAGCGATCTGGACAGGCTGGATCGATGGGCTGAAGCCAATGGTGTGAGGTTCAACAAGACAAAGTGCCGGGTCCTGCCCTTGGGTCACACCAACCCCCTGCAGAGCTACAGGCTTGGGGCAGAGTGGCTGGAGCTGCCTGGCAGAAAAGGACCTGGGGGTGTTGGTCGACTGTCGGCTGAACATGAGCCAGCAGTGTGCCCAGGTGGCCAAGAAAGCCAACAGCATCCTGGCCTGTGTCAGGAACAATGTGGGGAGTAGGACTTGGGAGGTGATGGTCCCCCTGTACTGGTGAGGCCCCACGTTGAGGGCTGTGTCCAGTTTTGGGTCCCTTCCCATAAAAAAAGACATTGAGGGGCTGGAGCGGGACCAGAGAAGGGCAACGGAGCTGGTGAGGGGTCTGGAGCACAAGTCTTGTGAGGAGCAGCTGAGGGAGCTGGGGGTGTTCAGCCTGGAGAAAAGGAGGCTGAGGGGAGACCTTCTGGCTCTCTCCAACTCCCTGAAAGGAGGGTGTAGCCAGCGGGGGTCGGTCTCTTCTCCCAAGGAACAGGCCATGGGACAAGAGGAAATGGCCTCAAGTTGCCCCAGGGGAGGTTTAGGATGGATATTGGGGAAAATTTCTTCACGGAAAGGGTTGTGAAACATTGGAAGAGGCTGCCCAGGGCAGTGGTGGAGTCACCATCCCTGGAGGGATTTGAAAGCCGGGCAGACGTGGTGCTGAGGGACATGGGTTAGTTGTGGACTTGGCAGTACTAGGTTAATGGTTGGACTCGATGATCTTAAAGGTCTTTTTCAACCTAAGCAATTCCATGATTCTATGAAAAACTCCCTCCATGAACCCCGTGTGAATGCCTGTTGTGCTGCTTCACTTTAGGCTGACTGCGAAGTGACATTGTTCAGGCCGATAGGAAGGATGCATACGCTCTTATCTGAAGGCTCTAGGAAGATTTAAGCTTAAGTTCAGTAAAAAATAAAATCACTTTCCCTGAAATCGGGGCATCCATGCCAGATTTATGCTATCTTAAGTAAACCATGCCAGAAGCACTGACACCAGAGCAAACAGAGATAAAGTAGGGCGAGGAGCCTCGGTCCTCGGAGCCTTTGCGTTCAGCATGGTGTGGATAAGAGAAGAGCAGGAGCCTGAGCTGACACCCTTCCAATCCAAACATCTGCTCAGAGTGGCAGTGGGCAATCCCAAAACCCCCTCCTCGGTGCAAGCTCCCTGGGGCACCCGCTGCCACACAGCAGCCACCATGCCACGGGGAGCAGGAGCCCAAAGCAGCGTTGCCACCATGTCTGATGGCTACGAACACCCAGAGGCACCCGTGCTAGTGGCCACACCACTCAGGTGCTTCTCTGGGAGCGACAAGAGACAGGACCGGGACTGATGACAGCCCTCGAACCCGCTGCTGCACAACCCCACAGGCAGCCCCCAAGGGACCCGTTGTCGGTGGCTTCTCCATTGGCCCTTGCTCCAGGACTGCAGTGCGCCTTGGTGCTGCCCTGGGTGATGCAGAGGAGTTATCTCCGTCCTTGAGCAGAATCTATGAAAGCACTGCATCTTCTCACGCTCTGCTGCCTCTGCCAGCACAAACACCTACCCTCGCTTTTGCAAATCTCCCCCCCCCCCGAGCAGAACTGGAGCATCAGGGCAGTGGTCTCCTCCCAGCGCTCCGCAAAGCAGCAGGCTTCAACGGGAGGCTGCTGAGAAGCCTTCCAGCAAGAGAGCACTCCAGAAGTTGCACGGCCACAAGGAAGCCCCAGCCAGTACTCAGACAAGTTTGCTTCTTGGAGAGCAGCGGAGAAGCCACAACGCTTTTCCTGCAGAGCAGCCGAAGCGCATCCCCAGCCCAGGAGGTGCTGGGAGCTCCAGCCACGCTCCCACAGCACAGCAAGACACCCCGCCGGCACATCTGTCCCCTCAGCACTGTCCCTCTCTGTCCTGCACAGCCCCAGCCAGAGAGATTGGGGCAGTGAGGAATAAAAACTGGGGAAGGCACACTTTTCCTCTGCCAAAATGATATCCACCTCCTCGTGTCTTCCAGCGAGGTGACGGGAAGGGGAAGGCAGGGCTACATTGTCACACGTAGGTGCTGCACTGTGTGTGCGTGTACGTGCTCTTCGGACGGGCAGCATCACCTGCACAGCAACACCTGAGCCTCCGCGCTGGCAGCTCCCCCAGCACCGCGCGTGGACTAATTAGACTCAAATCACTGCTGCCCTGCCTTGCTCCCAGAGAAGGGACTAAGGTACACGGAGCAGACTGGCACGTAGGGAATTTCCATGTAGGAAAATATATAGGGCAGGGAAACAGGGACGTTTTTCTGTCCCAGGCATAAACTCTTGATAAATTCTCAGTCCTTCGGTTGCTATGAAATACTCTGAGCTTAGGGGTGGCAGAAATAATGAAAACTCTAATAAGGTGGGAGCCGAGGCATTTTAAACCACCAAAATACTGCACGGTTGCTTGCTCTGCCGAAGGAGAGCCTATTCACCGCTCAGATGTGGCCTTAGAAATAATAATCGAGAATATTTCAGAAGGAGTCAATGTCCAAATGACACGCAGCCCGAGGAAATCAGCACCGCAGGTACATTACCCTCACCCCAAGAATTACTAACCCGGGATACGCGATGAGGGGTGGGATGAGCCTCCGTGTCTCACCACAAGTGACTCAATTTATTCCAGCCAAGGGCCACCAGAGCCGTGGCTGGAGCCGAAGGGCAGCGCCAGTGTCTCGGCGCTTTAATTCCTGGCACGTCATGCCTGGATGCCCAAATGGCCGGCACCGGGGATCTGCTGGTCCGTGAGTCAGCACAGCCCGGCGGGGGCAGAGGACACGTCTTCCCCCGGCTCCCGGGGAAGCGACCAGAGGCAACGGCAGACGGGCTGCAAAGAAACCCTGCCCGTCAGCAGAGCCGGCAGGGGGGCAAACCGGGAGACGAGCACGACCCAAGGTGTTTTGCCGTGCCTTACGTTGTCCCCCTTCTCCAGCTGTAACCCAGACCCTCCTTGCCTGGCCCTGGCCACCAGGGCTCGGGGTGGCAGGGCTCCACCAGCCCCGGCAGCCGGTGGGAGGGCCGGGAGAGGAAGCGCTTTGAAGTGGCTGGTGATCGCTGGCACAGCCGGCTCCGGAGGCAGCGTGCGGAGACTCCCTAATGCGCCAGCCCTTTCAGGGGCAGCCTTGGCACTCAGAGAGATGGCGTGTGAATAGCCAGGACAGCAACAGGAAAAGCACAGCAAAGAAACCCAACAACAGAACTGGGGGGAAACGGCTGGAAGGGAAGCGCTCCCCAAACCTCCAAGCCCAGCTGCGTCGGCCCCGCCAACCCCAGGGAGTGCAAGGAGGCGGAGGCCGGGATGCAGGGACCCCACTGCCACGGGATGCCTGGGGTGGCAGCCCCTGCCCGCCAGACACCCTCTCCCTGCACTGAGCCTTTCAGAAGAGCTTGGCTGCCCGACCGTCTGCCACATCCCACTTTGGGATGCAGAGAGCAGCCCGGGCTCGCCCTGCCTGCAAGGGGGGCATGCGGTGGGATGGGTGAAGCATCGCGTCCAAGGAGGGGCTGAGCCAGCTCCCATTTGCACGTCTCCATTCCCTGCCCGCAGCGCTGGGTCTGCCTGGGAACACAGGATCACTTTGGGGCGAGCTGGCCCCCTCGCCCCAAAGTGGAGGGTATGAGCCCCTGGGGATGGAGGCAAGGCAAAGCAGAGACATGTCTGAACCGGAGGCGCTCGGGCACTGCGGGTGGCTGGGGCTCGGGCAGGATGCTGTGCTGGGGGTGGAGAGCAGACCCCCACTGGCAGAGCTGGCAGAGCAGCAGGGAGCAGCCGTGGTGGGACCACAGGCTGGGGCAGAATACGGCAGCCTTTATACAGCCGGGAGAGGTTTTATGCTTTTAACCGAGCAGCTTTGGATGCAAAATGACCAGGGATGCAACAGGGGAAGAGCTCAGGCCAGGACAGGCTGCAGTCTCCCATCACACAGGTGCTTTCCTGAGCGCACCTGTACACCCCTAAGGGATGGGTGCATTTAAGTGCTACCCACCATTAGAGGCTCCCCCCCCACGCCCCAGGGGTTGGGAGGCTGCCGGTGCCAGCGTGATGAAGGCGGGAGTGTGGGCTCAGCCCGGGAGAAGCTGTTCTGAAAGGCCTGGAGCAAGGTGAGCATCCTCCTCTGACCTGACCCCGGACCTGCGCTCCCAGTCGGCACCAGTTCCAGCTCCCCGGCCGGGAAGAGGAGGTGACCGGAGCATCCACGGGGCTCCTCCGAGCGCGAAGTGGGGGACAGCAGGGTGGGCTGCTTGGAGGGCCCGTGGTCTGGGTGGCAGCACAGAGAGGTGCCGGAGGAGCATGCTGCGGGCCGGGGGCTGGCCAAGCACCCTCTCATTCTCTCACTCTCTCTCTCTTTCCTCTCTGTGCCTCTCTGCCGGTCGGCTTGCTACATACCTCCTTTCCTACATATTTTCTTGTTGGGCTTTCGGGTGCATTCCTTGGAAATCCGTTTTACTGTAAAATGAATAAAAGACTACAAAATAACAGGAGGCTCCACTGGCGGGAGTGGGCATGCAATCACAACCACGCTGCCGCCCTCCCGCCGCCCCGGGACCGTGGGAGGTGGGGAGGGAGCGCCGCCGTGGGAGGAAAACTCTGGGCCAGCCGTGCTGGGCGGGAAGGAAGGCACGATGCATCCCGTGGCCAAGGGGCCCAGGGAAAGAGGAGTGGAGCCAGCCAGCCTGGGAGAAGCCACCAGCCCTCGAGGCTGCTCCGCCGTGCGCAGCAGACCCCTTCCAGCCCGCTGAAAATCCCCGGGGGCTCCCGTTGCGGTGAGGCTGGGGTGGGCGCACGGGTGGGCGCTGCCTCCTCTGCCCTCTACTTACAGTTCAGGTGGGATCCCCTACAAAGGAAAAGGTTAGACGAGGAGGCACCCAGCGCCGCTCAGCCTCACCCCAACAGGACTGTGCCCCACGGGTCCCTGGCACCCGGGCCTCATCGCTCTGCCACCGTCCGGGAGCAGCCAAGCGATGCGCCTGTCAGTGCCCCCAACCTCCCGTCCCTACCAGGGCCCAGAAAAGTCCCTTCCTTGCTGGAGCATCTCCCCAGGGAGAGGCAGAGAGTGTTCCTCCCAGCCGCAGCCCACTCCCACAACTAGCGCATGGACCTGGGGAGGGTGGGAAGGGGGGAGGAAGGACGAACCCGAACCAACTCAAGACAGAACCTGGCACTCGGCACCTGGGGAGCACAAATCAGCTTGTCGCTCTGTGGATCTGCGGTCAGAGAGTCGGATTCAGATTTAGCAACACAAGAGAGGAACCCGTGACGATGCCATGGAGGTGGAGGGAGGGGGGGACTGGGAGGCGTGGAGGAGCAGGAGCACGCGAGACAGAGATGGCAGCTGAGGGCAAGAGGGCGAGCTGCGTGGCCAGAGAAAGCTTTCCACAAACAGACAGCATGCTGCAGGGTCCACAACCACATGCTTCAAACACAACACCCAGGTGAGACCAACCACTGCTGGGGAGGGGGGGAACACCTCCCCCCTCCCCGTCCTCCTGCGGGCACCCCAGCGAGGACTCACCATCCTCCGTGGGGATGTAGATGTTGAGGTACAGACAGTCCTCGTTGGGGTCCTGGATGTACGTGGCCACGATATCCAAATTGGAGGTAAACCAGATGGGCAGCATGATCTCGGGAACAGCGTTGTGGATGTTCTGGGGGCAGACTGGCGAGAAGTGGGTAGCGTTCCTGATGCCCGACCAAGACGGCGGCGGCTCGGGGGGCATGAACCTCTTCTCCCCGATGGGGGGGGCGGCGTAAGGCACCCCCAGGTACTGGTCCACGGGCCCCAGGATCTCGCTGGGCAGTGGCACTCGCACCCCCCGTAACTTCCCATAGTGCGTGTTGACGGTCGGCGAGTAGACCTGGCCTTCCATCCGCACAACTGCCGAGGCGAAGCTCAGGACCCAGAGGGCGAGACGCAAGTCCCAGCTGGCCACCAGCTCAGGCACTTGGAGAACGGGGGGCAAGAGAGGGCTTCTCCAGAGTATCAGCCACATCGTCCGGGAGGAGCAGCACCAACATCCAGGCCTGAAGCTCCTGGGTGAGGGCTCAGGGCATCCCCATCACGCCAAGCCTCCGGTTTGCCCAGCGGGAACAGATGGAGCAGGAGAGCTGGAAGTCAGGAGAGCGTAGCCCAGCCACACCTTCTGCTGGGTGAGTCGGGAGCAGGGACGCAGGGAGATGTGCCACCGCTCCTCACAGCCTGCCAGCCGCCCGCTGCTGCCTGCCTGCCAACGGCCCGGCCCGGAGGGGACTGCTGGTACTGTGGAGAGATGGAGGAAATTAACAGCAGACTTGCTCTGGGAAGAGACAAAGTGCTCCAGCGCTTTAGGAGCCAGGATCCCCGGCTGGACCTTCCCACCCGTGACTGCTCGTTGGTTCTGGGAGCAGGCAAGCGCGGGCAGCACAGGTAGAGCCCATGCAGACCCACAGTCTGCGTCTGTCCACACCTGCAGAGCCTGTTCCCAGCGTTCGGGGGCCATCCCAGCCCCTGCCCTGCCCTATGGGTGAGCCCCACAGCTGCCCTGCCACACGCTGCAGGAAGGTATCAGCAGTAGATTATCTGTGCCAGGATATGCCATTTCCCTGGAACCTTCCCTCCCCACAAGGAACCTGTTGGGCACCACCGTTGCCCACCGTTGGCCCCTGCACAAGAGCCCACTGGCACCTCTCCCCTCCTGCCTGCGCTTGAGACACCCGCACTCCCACCCCGTGCACCTCTACCTTGACTCCATCCCAGCATCGCTCCCCTCTCCCAGTGCCATCACCCAGCAAACGAGACACACGTGTCCTACCCAGACACCCCCCTTGCCCACCCCACAGGCTCCCTGAGCCAGCTTGCCACCTCCATGTCCCGCTGGCCAAAGCGGCGAGACCCCAGGCACAACCCCCCAGTGCTGGGTGGGCGGGATGGGACCAGCCAGAGTGTCCCCCCCAGCGCCAGCCCCGCAGCCCCCCTGCCACCCCAGCGATCCCTGGGGGATGGGGAGGGGGGGTCAGAGCTCTGCTGCCGCCTCCCCATGCTGGGCTGTGGGTGTGGAGGGGAGTGGGGGGGATGGAGCAGATGTGGCAGCCCCCCGTGGGGTCCGCGGGGAAGGGAGGGGGCTGCGGGCAGGCAGGGACTGCAGATGGGGACCTGGGGATGTGTGTCAGCCAGCAGAGCTCCTGCGCCAAGGAGCCCTTGCTGGAGGCTGTGTGGATTTTCAGCGCCTCTGCCCTTCACCTCCCCGCAACCGCCTGCCGCATTCAGGGCTTATGTAAGTGGAGAGCCCCCCCCCGGTTTCCACCCCCCCCCGCCCCACACACACACCCCCCGCCAGCACCGCTGCTCCTGGGGGAGCGGGGCGAGGGGAACCGTGGAGGCTGAGCTCACCCGGTGCTCGCCCTCACCGGAGCCCAGCTCCCCACCTCGGCCGGCGGCTTTGCAGCCCGGTCCCCCGCCGAAAGACACTGCGTGGTGGCGGGTCAGAGGATGCTCCTGTCTCAGCCACGTGCCCTTCCTTACCCTGGGAGAGATGGCAGCGGTGGCGAGGCACCTCCATTTTGCCCCAGAGCATCCTCACATGCCCACCTGGTAAATCCCTCCCAAGCTCAGAGGGGAACAGAGTTGCCTTGGAATTATTGGAGCACAAAATAAGGGCTGTATGCAGATGGGAGGATGCGGCTCTGTTGGAGGCTCAGCTGGGCAGGGACTCCACGAATGGAGAACACCTCGTCCAACGAGGAAAATCCGCAGGAAAAAAAAAAAAAAAAAAAAAAAAACCACAGCACAGAGGGCGTCTCAAATCTGCACTGCACATGTGCAGGCAATTCACTGCTGGTCATTAAGGAAATGGGCCTGTGCTGTGCCTGCCCTCCTGATATGCCCAGGGAACACAGCAGGCTCAGAAATCAGGGTATGACAGGCAGAATAAGAAACACCCAGCCCAGAAAATTGCTTTACTGCATCCAGCCCACCTCAGCAGTGAGGCCCTGCAGGGCTGGGCACGCAGGCACAGCTCCCGAGCCCGCAGGGGGACCACAGGTAATGCCAGGGAAGCAGGGTGGTAGGAACGCTGGGCAGAGGCACTCACACCTACTCCCCCTGGCACAGGGAAGCCCTGAGGGCTGTGTTAGCACAACCAGGGCTCGTTCTGCTCCAGCCTGGACCTTCGTCCCCTCTGTGCATCCCTCCCCTCTGCCTCCTCTGCCCCACCAGGCAGCGGCAGGAACACAGTGGTGGGAGCACGATGCTGCCAAAGTCTAAGAAGCAGAAGGTGTGTCGAGGGGCAGAAATGGAGCTGAGGCACCCAGAGACCCCCCAGATCTGCTCTGCCCCACCGCTGCTGGAGCTGCTGCTGCAGCGCAGTGCCTCAGCTGCCCCGCTCTGCCTTCAGCTCTGGAAGGAAACCATCATTTATCTAATATTTCTTGCAGCCGTGCTCCTCCTTCAGCAGAGAACTGACCTTTGCTTAGCAGCGACGCCCCAGGGCACAGTGACGGGCCAAACCAGCCCGAAGCTGCAATCCCAAGTGGGATCTCAGAGGTGCTCCAGACCCACTGCTCTGCCTGACGTTGCTGGAAAGCCAACCACCCAGTGCGAATCTTCCACTCGCGTTCCTTCGGGTGCCACGGGTTAGGATAAAGCCAAATTATTAATGACTGGCATATCCAATTTGTGTGACTGGAAGCTACAGGCAGCTTCCAGCCTTTATGATAGTGCCCGCAACTCCCCGCAGAGCCATTTCAACCGACCCGTCATCGTTTCTCCCTCTGTGCACCACGGCCCTGCCAGCAGTGGCTCACCAGCTGATTCCCCGACTCGAGAGCTGCCTCGGGGCTGCAGCCACACGCTGCCGTGGGCATGGCTGCTCCACCGACTCCGCCAGCCAAGCCATTTTGTGGCACCAGGCAGCGCCGCGCCGCAGCCCGCAGCTGCCCAGCTGGGCTGCGCACACCAGTAACCGCAAAATTAGGGCCGAATTCACCACCCACTTTGCTTCCTTCGAGCACACCCACCACCCTGTCCTGGCACAACGAGGAATCTCTTTTTACAAAACACATCCAAAATTCAGCTCCTTGCTACAGCTCCTCAGAATTATGTTACGATGATATTCCTTTGGGTTTTTGCTTAATCCTCATCCGTGGTTCTTTTAATAGCTTTTAAAAACCATGGAAATCTGAAGACAAAAAAGCTAAGATAGAATTAAATTTCCAACTACATATCCTTAACTTAAATGAAATGATGCTACAGGACTTGCAACCATCTCCAATTATGAGTTTTACGAAGCATCGGGCACAGAGGTGAGTTGCGTTAGCAATAGCCAAATATGTCCAGATACGGAGACGCACAGTCAAGCCCCAGCAGCCCTAAGGTTACCCTGGAGAGCCACGACGCCTTAACGCTCAAATCCAGATCACGGTATTTTAACATTTGCCATTCCACATTTGGTTCTATCATTTTTTAAAGACTTTTTCCCTCCATCTGCCCATGTCCCTGCAGCACAGAATAAAGGCACTCAAACAATCTCAGCGACATGCTCCTAAGCCTTCCTATGTTTGGATTGTTTTTCAATTACAATCCCAAAAAATCATGCAAACCCTAAATCTGGAATTCCCTGGGTTTCAAATGCCTCATTTGGGATGATTACAATACCCCTGTAGCACATCTTATGCCCTCATATTGCTGTTCTGGGCTCTGTGCTTTCCACTGCAACTTCATGTTAACATAACATTTAGGATGGGAATTTAGCCTTAATTTAATATTGACAGACTGCCATGAAAACCCGAGCTCAGCCCCCTTCACCGGGGGCTGTTGCAAGCGCCTCGCATCGCTGCCTGCTGCCTCAACAGCTCCTAAGCTTCCCCTTGGTCTCTCAAAGCATGCAAAACAACTGGGAGAGCCGAGAAAGGACATTTTGTTCGGGGAAGCGATTCCCCTCGCAACTCATGGGAGGTGGCAGCAAAACGTCCCCAGTTTTGCCGCCTACAGCGCTGCCGTTCTTCCCTCCAGCAGCGAAGCCAAACGCGTTCCCCCTCGCCACCCCCCCGGCGGAGACGGCTGCTGCCTCCCGGTAGCCCTGCGCCAGGAGGAGCCGTGCCAGCCAACGGGAAGGGAAACCGGGCCGGGCTGGGCAGATACGGCCAAACTGGGGATGCTCAGACGAGCGCGCAGCGAGGAGCCGGGAGGATAAAGGCACGGCAGGCATCCCAGGACGCTCTGCCAGGCCGCTGGTGGGGCGGGCGGAGGAAGCGAGGCTGCTAGCTGTTAGGGATGTTATTCATGTGCTTTGGAAAACAAACGCTCTATCGGTATTTCCAGGGCCGTACTGTCTGCCAGACGGCTCCCTCCTCAACAAGGAGATGCTCTCCATGGAAACCTGGGCGGGCGGGATCCTCTGGAAGCCTCCCTCGCAGATGCAGAGTCAGGCGTCTCCACACCAGCCAGACGAGCCGCATCCACACCTTCCCTGGCAGGCGGCCGAGGCCACCCGAGCAGGCAGCCTGTCCCCGTCTCGGACCCTTCCTCTGGGTCCAGCCTCCCACCACCACGCACCCAGGCTGACCCAACCCCACGCTCATCGCGTTGATGCTGTGGCTCTGTGTCCCGTGTGGTCCAGAGCCAGGACATGACTGGGACCTCAAGCCACCCAGCTGGCATGGATGGACGATCTCCTCCCAGCAGCAAGTGGACGGGATGTCCTGTAGCACTCTCAGGCCACTCTGCCTTGTGCAGCTCTGCTCACCACCCTGCTGTATCACCACGAGAGGCATCTGGGGGCCAGCCCAGGCACCCCAGCACAGACACGCACACAGCAAGTAGGATGAGAAACCTCTGCCTCCCCTTTCCCAGGGCAAGCGAGGTCCAAAGCTTCCCACCGGCCTGTGCTCCAGGACCTCAGGCTGATGCTCAGCTCTCAGGCAGCAGCGCCTGCCAGATGTGCTCCGCACCCTGCAAGCTCCACTCTTCCACCTTGCCAGCTCCTCTCCTCCACCTTGCCAACTTCTCTCCTCCACCTTGCCAGCTCTCACCAGCCCCCAGTCCCATCCCACCTGGCCTGCAACACTGCAGAAACCCCATAGGAAACCCTGGGGAGCACAGAAGCTCCAGCACAACTGGACTGAAGTCCTCGTGTGTCCTGGTGGCTCCTGAAGAGCATCCCTCTGCCAGCAGGTCTCAGCTCGCACCCTCTGACGTTTGTGGCCTGGGTCGATGCTTGAGGATAGTACTACAGAGCAAAGTTGGTGGTTGTGTGCCACAGATTGTGCCTGGTGGGTCTTTCACCCCAGGTTACCCATCCACACCACAGGCAGATGTTTCCCAGTCCCACAGCACTGTGGGAGCAATTTCCCTGACTTCAGGTCCATCACAGAGCTGGTGCATGGTAATAGATGGTTACTGGTGGCTCACAGTTACGCTGAAAGGGGACAAGCAGGCTTTCAGAAAGGTCTGCCCTGCTGCTGCTACTGCTCTGCTTTTCCATGAATGACCTAAATGACAGAACAGAGTACGTTTTAAAATCTGCACATGACACCCAGCGCTTTGGAGGCCAGGATGGGAATTTGACACGCTCCCGACAGACTGGGAAAAGGGCTGAGAGATGATGGGCAGGACTGTAAGTCATTGGGAGGTAAAAAACTGCACCACAGACCATGGAAGAAAAGACAGCAGTGTTTCTGCCAGAAGGGCCATAAGGGCAACAGGGGAGTACAAACTGAACGTGAGCCAGCATGTCATCTCCACAAAAAAAAGGCAAATACAGTGGGATGTGTGAAAGGCCAGCTTATAAAGACACGTGAAGTAATTATTCTGCTCTCTCTTCAGCTCACAAAGGCACATCAAGTAATGATACTGTTCTTCTCCAAAGAACCAGTTCGCTCCCCAAAAGATTGGGATCAACTAAGAGAGGCCACAGGAGACCAGCAAGACCACCAAAAAGCCTTGGAGAAAAGCCTGGAAGAGCAAGACTAGTCTAGACAGGTCAGAGGATGCAGTTTTATAACATGCAAAGGCCACTGCAAAAAAAGGTCAGAAGAGTTTGGCGTTGATCTTTGTGCTAGGTAGGAGACATAGCCGTATTAAGAAAGGAGAGTAAAGTGTCCACCAGGAAAAGTTAAAGTGCCCCATGCATATCTGCAAAGGGTGCAACACAGCAGATGGATGGACTAAGTAGCCCCTCAGCATACCCTCCAGCCCAGTCTCCTACACTTCTCATTACCCTGACTGGCAGCTCTGTCCCTGCCCTCATTTGTTCAGCATTTGTCACCCTCTGGGCAAACCACAGCCACGGCCATGAAGCCTTCAGCATTTAGGACACTCTGACAGAGCAGAACACTTAGGAGGTTTCCCAGCACTGTGGAGCCCATCACATCTGTTCTCCACCCTCCAAATGTCTCCCCCAGAATCTAGTGCTCCTCATCTCACTCTCTTCCTAGAGGCACATCTGCAGCACCTAGAAACCACAGTCTAGAAACCACAGTCACTCTGACGGGACAGAAGGAAAAACAGTCACAAACCTCACCCCCGTTTGCTTCAAGTTCAAGATACATCCCTGTGACTTGCCTTTCCTAACCTCTACCCAGAGCACCACCAATATTCAAAGCAAGCTGAATGTCAGAAGCCTATGAGACACTCCACTGCACATCCTTTGCCCTGGGGAGAGGATGAGAGACTGCGTGAGAAGTGTCAGTTAAGTTCCTCACTACTGCAAGAACATATGTGGGACAGAAGCTCTTTAACAGCTCCCAGACACGTGCCAAGATCCTCGAGAGCTCCCATTCAGAACAGAAGAATGTTACCCAAAATCCCTAGAAACAGACAATTTCAAGTGCCACTTCCACTGCGGTGCCAATGGCCTCCTGCTGCAGTATGGCCTGTCCCCATTTGCTCCATGGCCTTTAACAAGTCTCATGAAGGAGCCGAGCCTGCCTTGGGAAGGACACCAGGGCAAAGCAGACCTTTCCCTTGCCCACACTTCAGCCTTTCCAGACATTTTTGGTGTTGAACGCCAGCACACTGCTCAATGCCTGGCTCCAGGAGGCACACTACCCAGCAGGTGAGACAGCCTGGCGCCTTTCCAACTCCTTTTTAGCATCAAAAGCTCAAAAGATGCAGGAGGTTTCTTAGTGTCACTGAGCTGAGACTGGTGAGGCTGCTGAAGGACAGCCAGTGAGCACTGCAGCAGGGACAGTGTTGGGGTCAGCACCCAATACTGCCGATGCAAGCAGAGGGTGGCCTCTATGGAGGCCCCAAGGACAGCCACGCTTGAAAGCCTGGGCTCTTTTGGAGTGGGCTACATGCTCACCTTGAGCTGGTCTAGATTTCCACTGACCTTCCCACTCACTGCTTCCCAGGAGCCTGGGGGAAAGCTGAGGCAGGGCCACGTGGCACAGCCAGCAGCTGCTGTGTGAGCAAGAAGCTCTGCCGGGACAGATCCCTGGCTGCGAAGAGGGCAGCAGCAGCAGCCTCTTGGTGGGTTGCCGAGTTTCCACGTGGCTCGGGGATAGCTGCTGGAAGTAGGCCGTTTAGTGCCATGTTCTGGATAGAAATAATCTGGATTATCTCACGTTACAGCTTCCCTGACCCCAGCATGAAGAAATAGTGGCAGCTTTTCTCTCCCTCACCTTGCTGCTTGCACAGCTTCAATTTACAAATGTTTCCCTGCAGGGGCAGAGGTTAATGAGAACCACTGTCTAAACAGCAAACACAGCGCCCTGGCCTTGGCACAGATATACATGGACTTGCTCTCCAGCCAGAACAACTGGAGGCAAAAGAAGAGAGCCTGACCCAGCCTGGAGGATCAAAATGCCCCGGAGGAGACTCCGGAAGCCCCAGCCATGGTGTCGCTGCAGATGCTACAACAGCTGGATGTGACACTGAACTACCCCAGCCTGAACGGGCCGGGTTCGGCCTGGCAGGACGGAGTGAGCACCACAGGGCGGTGCTTTGTGCTGGTCCCTGAAGATGGTGTGAGGGGGTGTGGGCTGCTCAGAGCCCCCCCGGCCACCCCAGAG
>QJSC01028220.1:371834-433415 GCA_003697955.1 Calidris pygmaea | reverse complement strand
CAGCAAGCCCTTGGCACCAGCACAAAGTCCGTGCCAAGACAACTCGCTCCCTCTCCAACACATCGCAAACAAGCGCCAGGCACCTACTTTAAGGCAATATAAGCTCACTCACAGATCTGAGATCGACACTCTGCAGCTAGCGACTGGAGCGCCAATCTCACCCAGCGAAGAGAGCGCTGTCTGAACAAGCAGCATTCCCCTCGCTTCCTTCTCCAGCTTCAGCGAGCTGCGCATTGACATTATCCCAGCTGCTCATCACCATCCCCCTCACATCTGCCAGAGCATGGTGTCCTCATCCAAACAACCACCTTGGAAACTACCATGGCTAGCAGGGGCCCTGGTTTTTAAGTTAAGTTACCATAGATCATTATGGCTGAAGCACGTTAGGGAGTAATTAAACAAGCACAAGGCTCTTTGGAGAGCAACGGGTTTCTGAAACTAAGTCCAAACACGGTCACATTTCTTATATTAGCGAAAGCAAGTTTGAAATTTAATAGCGAGAGGAGACTTCAGTGCCCCAAAGAGGCTGGCTTGATGCAGTGACACCCCCATTTCTGAAATGCCCCAAACTAAGCAGCAAGTATGAAACCCAGCTGCTGATGGAATGTCCTTCCCCAAAACTCTCTCATACGCCAGTCCCTTGAGCCCCTTTTTGGCCACCCAGCCACGCAAAGGAAATAAACCCCCTCCAACCAACTGAGCCACGGGCAATTTGCGCAAAGCCCTGTCCTACCCGGACCACCACCTGCGCTAACAGCAGTGTCAAGACATTTCACGCATGCTCCAAGGAAAGCTGAGAAAGCATCAGTGGCTGCAGGCAGGCTGAGTGTGCACAGCCAGGGCTTTCCATGGACTAGCGTGGCTCGGAGGAGGCTCTATAAATGCAAGGAGGTGGGTTGGGCAGAGAGGAACCGACTGCAGCTTAAAATAAAAAGACTTCCTGCAAATGCGACTAGAGAGGGTGAGCAACAAAACCCAAGAGCTCTTTGAATGGGAATAGCTACACCCAAAATAAGTTGTCAATGTTTCATTTTTACTGACTCAAAGCAGGAAGCCAAAAACACTTATCACAGGTTGTAATCCAGACCGTGGCTATAAGAACCAGCAGCAGAGCCGATAAAGGACTTTCTTTACCGACACCACCCCATCCACCTATTTCAGTCCGACATCACTGCCCACTGCTCTTTGTCAGCTGAATAAGGTTTTGTGGGGCAGAATTGGAAACTATATCACAGAGGTGATCCACACTAAAGGTGATGAAATCCAGGGCAAAGAATAAGGATGAGGAAAACAGTTGGAGACAAGCCGGAACTGGCTTTTCCACAGAAGTTGAAACACGACGTAATTAATCAGTTTTCCCGTGCAGAGATAAGGTTATGAGTTATCCAGCAATGTACAAGCACCACCTTCCTGCACCACCCGTTACCACCCTGTGTTGCACCGTGGGACACCAACCCAGCCACCGAGTCTGTGGAGCAGGGTGGCTCCCTGGTGACAGCAAATTGCTGAGCAAGGGTGCGTGTGGGTCACCCCGACAGAGCAACCCCTCCGGGGTCACAGCATGGGCGGCAGGGCCACACACGCTCCCTCACCTTGCGAGAAGAGGCCCCCAAGCATTGCAGTCCAGCCCTAAATCGTTTCCTCACTGCAGGGTCCTTGGTGGCAATGCTTAAGAAAGGAGATGTTTGAGCTAGGATCACCTCCACCTTCCACACCACCTCCACCTTGTTACGATAGCCCCTACTTTCAGGTGAAACGCCCCACAGGCTCTGCCATGCGCCCAGAGCCCAGGATGGGGGACTGTGCCCCCCCATGCCCCCCATCTTTCCAGGACCAGGAGAGCTGCAGGTCCTGTCCTGCGCCAGAGAGAGCTCCTGGCTGAACCCCAGCCCATCAACCCCACTCGCAGAGGTGAGTGCCCCAGCACATCCTGCCTGACACAAGCTGCTGAGTTGTGTGTTGGTGCCAGAGGCCCTGACCAGAGACCAGACGTGATTTTCTGACCATATTGCAAGAGTCAGGCAGGGGTCAGGGGAGCAATGCTTTCTCTGGCCAGCAAGGAACACCCAGACAGACTCATCATCTTGGCAGCACCACGCTGGTGCCCCTTCCAGGCCCAATGGCATATCAGCACTAACCCACCGCTCCACGACACCACAGCTCGCCTGGGGACACAGCCAGCCTCAGCAGCAGCCACCACCGAGGACCAGGGCACTGCTCAGTCCCAGCTCTGCCCTGGCTGGCCTGGGTGACCCTGCTCCCCTCCTCACGGCACTGCTCCATCGGCAACAGAGGGCTGCTCTCTGCAAAGCTCTTGGAGGTGGGAGACCCAGAAAGCTCTGGACTGGGGCAGGAGAAGGGGGAGCTGTGACCCCTGGTAGCAACGCACGCAGAGGACAGAGCAAGCTGCGTTTGCTAACACTGTAACGCCCGTTCCCTCTGCTCCCACCAGCAAGCCGGGACCCACTGGAGATGTCAGGGAGGGAAGATCCAAACGTGAGGGTGGAAAAATGCCATCACTGCTGGAAACACCACCATCTCCTTCCATCCACAGCACCCGGCTTGCGTCACCCACCGCCTCCCTCTCGCTGCCAGCAGCGCCGTGCCCCTCACCTCTGCGAGGTTGCGGGGGGACCACCCTGGGCCAGCCCCTCTGGGCAGCCGGGGCTGCACACCCGGAGCCGACACCATCACACGGCGTCAAGCAGCCACGGTCCTGCAGCAGCCGCTGCTCCTCCGAGGTGACGTCAGCCTCCGCAAGAGCTAGCAGGCAGGACACGCCGTGCACGCCGGCCGCGCTGCTCCCAGACACCGCCTGGCTCTGGCAGACGCCGTGGCCTGTGCTCCTCACCAGCTACGGCTTATCTACAAATTGAATTTCACACTTGCACGCTCCAGAATCAGGCACAGGTGCTGCAGAAGCGGCCCTCCCCCTCCACATCTGTCTTCCCCCCCTTCCCTTCCGCCTCGCTCCACCCCGCTGCTGAGTGCCAGCACCCAGGATGATGGCTGCTGGCCGTGGGGGATCTCCCAGACAGCTGCCGGCCCCAAACGGCCAGCGCCGGCTCCCGGCAGAGCTGCCACGGTGCCGGTGTTGCCCTCCATGCTCGGGGTGGCACCTGGGCGAGGGGAGCCCCGGGGGACCCTGGCACAGCGTCCACCAAGGCATGCTGCTGGCATAGCGCGGCATCCAAAACTGCCCGTCTGCAACTGAATGAGACAAAGGCCCATCCCAGAGCTACTGGTTTCCCCAGAAACCCTAGAGGCTTTCCCAGGGACTCTGGAAATGCACAGATTTGCTACGCGTTACAGCGAGCAACCTAAAGAGTTCATAGAGGTGTCACAGCCAGAGAACACCATCACCACAGGCCATACGTATGGCCATACGTACAGAGAGATGCCGTGTCAGTCACCTCAGAGAGACCTTGAGCAGTTAGATCACAGAATCACAGAATCTTCTAGGTTGGAAGGGACCTTAAAGATCACCTTGTCCAACCGTCAACCTAACTTTGACAAAAATAAACACCCACACAACAAACAAAAAGCAACAGCATCACTAAACCCTATCTCCCAGGACTACATCAACCCGTCTTTTGAACACCTCCAGGGATGGTGCCTCAACCACCTCCCTGGGCAGCCCATTCCAATGGCTGATAACCCTTTCAGTGAAAAAATTGTTCCTAATATCCAGCCTGAACCTCCCCTGGCGTAACTTGAGGCCATTTCCTCTCGTCCTGTCGCCTGTGACTTGGGAGAAGAGACCGACCCCCACCTCTCCACACCCTCCTTTCAGGGAGTTGTAGAGAGCAATAAGGTCTCCCCTCAGCCTCCTTTTCTCCAGGCTGAATAACCCCAGCTCCCTCAGCCTCTCCTCATAAGACTTGTGCTCCAGACCCCTCACCATCTTTGTTGCCCTTCTCTGGACCCGCTCCAGCACCTCGATGTCTTTTTTATGGTAGGGGGCCCAAAACTGGACCCAGCCCTCGAGGTGGGGCAGTACAGCCCAAGCCCACAGCAGCCTGTACGCAACTAAGACAAACAGCTTCCTCAGGCGGGGAAGCCTGCCCTCCGCCACCCACATTCCCAAAGCAGAACCAGAGCTGGATGATGGAGCAGAAGGCCATGGAATCTGCCCGGGCTAAAGGGTTAGCCCGCAAAGACTGACTCTTGCTCATGCAGCCAGGGCTTGTCAGGGGCTGGAGGACAGGCAAGCCACCAGCTTGAAAGGAAACCTGCTCAAATTTAATCCAAAATGTATTTTCTATTTTCCCTTGTAACTTTCTCCTCCCATGTTTTCTATCTTCAAGCACAAAAAAGCAGAAAGCCTAAAACCTCTGGCAAAAAAAAAAAAAAAAAAAAAAATCCTTTAATGTGTTTTACGGTAACGGCTGCCTAGTGTTAAGAAATAAGCTGGACCAGCACAAATCAGGCAGCCTGGGGATACCCTGTCTCTCCAGGGGAGCAGGCCAGGATGAAGCAAGACATACAGGTAGGCTGCAAGGACCAGCAATGCCAAGGAAAGGCAACTCCCAGTGCCAAGGTGGCTCCCATGGCCCCTGCATGCCTTTGTTACAAAGAGCAGGTAACCACTTGGCTCCTCTTAAGGTCCTGAGCATCAAAGTGCAGCCGCTCCCTGCTCAAATCTGCAACCTCAGATCCTCATCAAGAGAACCTGGCGGCATCAAGAGAACCTGGCGGCAACACAGACCAAAATGGCAGCGAGACAGAAAGAGAAATTGTTTCTCTCTTGAGGCACAGGGTCTGTCCCCTTACGGCTGCTGGCCAAGGACGGATTTCAGTCTTGTGGTTCCAAGGACACCGTCATGCTGGCTGGATGCTTCCCTCAGCCCTCGCAGACGGGGTCCTCCTGGAAGTAAAGAGGATGGGAAACAGCATCCTCTTCATAGAATCATAGAATCATCTAGGTTGGAAGGGACCTTAAAGATCATCTACTCCAACCATCAACCTAACTCTGACAAAAAAAATAAATAAGAAATAAGCAATAAAAAAATCACTAAACCATATTCCTGAGGACCATGTCAACCCGTCTTTTGAACACCTCCAGGGATGGTGCCTCAACCACTTCCCTGGGCAGCCTATTCCAATGATGGATAACCCTTTCCATGAAGAAATTTTTCCTAATATCCAATCTAAACCTCCCCTGGCACAACTCGAGCCATTTCCCCTTATCCTATCTCCTGTGACTTGGGAGACGAGACCTACCGCTGCCTCTCTACACCCCCCCTTCAGGTAGTTATAGAGCGCGATAAGGTCTGCCCTCAGCCTCCTCTTCTTCAGACTGAACAACCCCAGCTCCCTCAGCCGCTCCTCATAAGACTTACATGAGCTCCAACCTTGCTTGCCCTCATCCTGCTGCCCGCCCCCCAGCCAAAGCCCACCGGGGACCACTAGATCCTCAGCTCATCCCTGCATCCTGCCCTCCATGTCTGCTTCTCCCACAAGAAGTAAACCTCTCCCACGCCAAGCCTCGTATCTCTCCACTGTCCTTGCATGTCTCTGGACTGCTCGAGGAGCCAGGGAACAGCCTTCTGGCACCCCACGTACGCCGGAGTAAGGCTGAACTGGCCCCTCACTGGTAGCAGGATGTGAGTCTTTTCTCATCTGGGCATAAAACCAGGAACAAAACTGAGACTGGTCCTTCCTGACGTGCATGAGAACAGGCAGAGCCAGGGGACCGGAGGAAGAGGATCCCCAGTGATCCCACGGTGCCCACCATGAGAGTACCAGCAAACTGGGACACTGCTGGGCTAAGACTCCAGCTCTGCTGCTGTGTCCAGGGAACCAGAGGAAGCAGAAGCACCAGGTAACACAGGAGGGAAGGCATATTGCCGTCCATTTTCAAACCAACCAAATTAGCAACTGCTCAGCGGACAGAAGTCCATCAGAAGTCTCCAGCAAAGGGTCCTGTGATGCCGAGGCAGAGGATCAGTGCTTGGCACAGGTTGCAGCTCTCCCCCCAGCTGCACCTCCATCACTCGGGGAGAGCATCCTGCACTCTCAGCGAGGAAGCGGGGCTGAGCAGGCACGTGTTACCCTGTGCCAAGCAAAGGGACACGGACTGGATGGGGATAAACTCATCGCCTTTATTTACCACAGCCCAGTGCTCCCTCCTGGCTCCACCCGCTCTGGTAGGCACAACGTCATGAAAATAACAGCTCAGCCCAAGGACCCACCTTGCCCTGTGCACCTCCTCGCCCTTAGTCAGAAGCAGGAGCAATTTGCAGCTCAGCAGCTGCCCAAGTGAGAGGTGGATCTCGGTGTATTTATTGGTTATGGGGGAACCTCTTGTTCTCCTTGACTTCATCCCGTTTCTCCTGGAACCAATGTAAGGTTTCGCTGTTCACAACACCTTGTTCTGAGGACCTCTGCGGTTTGACAGCACGTCTGGGAGAGGCAATGCCCCTCCTCCTGTTTGGCACCTCCTGCTAGTTTCATCTGATGTGACCTTGTACTTGCATGGAAAGAAACAGTGAAGAGTCAGCCTCTATCCCTTCTCTCCTGTAGACATATCCCTGGCCTCCTGTAGATGTACCTTATCCATCTTCTCTTGTTTCTTGCCCAGTCTGAAGAACTCTGCCTTACTTAGTCATTTTTGCACAGAGGCCATCACACCTCTGACCGTTCCTGCTGCAACTTCCAGGCATTTGACTCCACGGTGATCTCAACTCCCACACATCTCTCCGGAGCTCCCACGGGCAGCTCCAGAGACAGAGACGCAGAGCAACCCCTGCCCCCTCTCCTGCATCACTGTCCCAGGGGTCCTCAAGCTGCTCAGCACCGCCTGAAGTTGTGTAAGGGTAGAGGAGAGACACGAAGACAGCCTGACTCACAGACTCACCTCCACGACTCCGTTAGGACTGGGTGCTGGTGCCAGGAGATGGACACGGCCACCTCCGTGGCGAGTGGCACGCAGACACTTTGGCTATGCTGCAGACTTGGGCTTCTTCGCCCGCTCCTTTAGAGTAGCAGCTAATGAATGTCTGACGAAGGCAAAGGTCCCCGCGGCCCCTGATCACCATGCCAAAGGGCGTTCTCAGCAGTCCCTTCCCCAAGCCCACCTCCAAAGCCACCCTGAGCAGCCTGTGCCAACCACCCTCACCCTCAGAGAGCCCCAGCAGCCCAGGCCCAGCCCCAAAGCAGGCTCCTGCGCCGTCTGAGCCCTGTATCACTCTCTCTGCAACCTCTCCCAAACTTTGCCACCTGCTCTGCTGGCATGGCCAGAGCATCTGGCCACCAGGCAAAGCTTCGGCTCTGCTTGCCAGGCACCTCGCAGGATACACTCACACTGAGATGCCGTTTGAAAATAACAGATGTTACTCGGCTGTTCTGTGTTTTGCAGTGTCAGGAACAAGGCTTCTTCACCAACAATCCCCTGAGCTCCTTGCCAAGGCAGTCTCAGCTCAAACAGCGCTCCCCGGCACAAGGTCTTGCTCGCAGACAGTCCCCCCCCATCCCATGCCAGGTGCCTGCCCCACTGCCAGGCTGCCAACGTGGCAAAAGGAGTGTATCACAAGGCCAGTTTTCCCCATGCAAGGGCAAGGCTAAGCAGGAACACAGGTTTCATCACGGACTGCAACACCACATTGCTCCTGAGCCCAGACAAGCCTCCAAACAAACAGCGGGTATCCTCCTAGCCAGGGAAAGCTTCCAGGAGCCACACACACCGGACAGGACCTGGCAGCCTCCGCATCTTTCCATCCCTCCCGATTCACCCCCGCTTTCCCCTCAAACTTGCTCCAGGGTCCAAATGGGGTGGGTTCAAACTGCCAGCTGCACCCCCCTGGCTCTAGATGTAGGTACAAATGCCAGATGCCAGACCCTCATTAAGAAGCACCTTCCGAAATGCTCTGTCGGTGGCAGCTGTCGGTGGCAGCTCCCCACAGCCCATCGGGGAGGAATCTCTGCCTGGAATAACTGTCCCATCCCGGTGGCACTGAAAGCCCCAAAGGCTGGAGCCAAGCTGTCCCTGCCCCATCCCTCTGCACTTTGTGCACAGCCCTTCCGTGCTCTGCTCTTCCTCAGTGGCTCCTCCACATTTTGTGCCCAAAGGCATGCTCCATGTCCCCTTCCCACACCTTCCCACCATCCTTCCGCCCTCCTTCTGGTACTGAATTCCTTCCAGCTGCCGCTGGCACAGTTGGGACACCCCACTCTGGTCTGTCTGAGGCCACAGTTGCTCCTGGACAGCCCAGAGGGCTTCCCTTCTCCCCTGTCTGCTGCACAGAAGTAGCTCCTAGCAGGAAGGACATGGGAAGACAGCAGCAAACTGCTTGGGAGGCAGCAGAACCGCTGTGGTTGGGGAGATTTAGGAGCTGGCTGAGCTGATGCTGCTCAGGTTTAGAGGGAGCTCAGAGACTCAACGACCTCGAGGTTCCTTCTACACCTGCTGCCCTAAAACACCTCCTCCCTTGGCACAAAGACAAGGCCAACGTGGACCTGCCAGAGGGTTCTGGCAGTCATGATCTCCTTGCTCTTGCTCGTGGACTCAGTGTGATCCTAATCAAAAGGCATCTGGGGCGGGTCCCTTGCCTGTGTTGGACCCGAGCACCCAGAGCGGATCCCACAGCCAGCCAGAAGGGATGCAGCCACCACAGCTGGAGCCTCGGCACAGCGCTTTGCCAATTCTCACGCTGCATTCTGAAGCCTTGGCAGGCCCTGGCCCGTGGGCAAGGCAGCGCCAGCCTGCACAGCAGCTCCGCCGGTGGCTCCCAGGCTCTGCCCGCCCTGCTCTCCAGCACCTTCACTCCAGCCCTTGGGGAGAAGAGCCCAAAGGGACAGAAGGAGACAGACCCAGATGTAAGGTCCAGGGAAAACAGCCTTGGCGTGTGCTCGACCTTCCTCTCCAGGGAGGCTGCCCTAGATGCGCGCTGCACGTTGCATGTGTGCAGTTGGAGGCTCCGCGAGGCAGCAGCAGGCAGACCCTGCCAAGATGGGCACCGCAGCTCCATTTCCTCCCTGCCCGGCTGCGCGGGGCGTGCAGCCCCCGGTCCCGGGGCTGCCCTGCATCTCGGAGGCTTTCGCTCGCGCCCTGGTGCTCCGGAGGGTGAGAGCTGCATGTTTGCAGGTGTCCAACCAAACTCCACATCTTGACTGCACACGTAACCATGGCAACTGCACATGCAAGTGGCAAAGCCTCGAGCTGGGCTAACTACAAATGCAAATGAAGCAAACACATGCACAATGCTAAAAGTGTGACCTCTAAATGTCAGCCTTTAACCATTCTGCAGACAGCAGCTCTGGCGGTGGCCACCTGCAGCATGCAGAGCAGGAGGAGGTCTGCTCCGACGGGGACCTCGGGGTGCCCAGCCCTGCGCCGGGGGTTGGCACGGATGCTCTGGTGCAGAGGAGGGAGAAAAGACGGGCATTTCCCAGAGCTAAGAGCGACCCCTCCCTTGGACACCTCCAGCTCCCTCTCTGGGGACACCTCCACCCCTTGCTCAGCTGGGGATGCACCCGATTCCACAGAGCACCCCGGTTTCTAGAGGAAGGAAGGTCCCACCGGGCTGACACGGAGCTGGCTCTGTCAGCTCTCCTGCTGCACCCACACGTGCCCAGCTGTGGGGGCACCTCCAGCCCCTCCGCCGTCGCTTGGGGCCGAGCCAGCAGCGGCGTCGGACAAGGCACCCTCAAAGGACGGAAGGAAAATCCCAGCATGGTGGGGACATCACGCCAGAGCCACCTCCCTGAGGGAGGTCCGTGGCCTTGGGAAGGGCTCCCAGCAGAGGCACCGGGAGGTGTCACCGTTTAGGGGAGCGTGATCCCGAGAGAGACTGGCTGGCCACGGGTCTCACATCCCTCATCGCTGGACGCAGCCGGACCCTGGGGGGCAAACCATCACCCACCACGCTTGTGGCCCCACGGACGGAGCCGAGCTCAGGCTGACGGGGCTGAACCCAGCCACGGCACGCACCGGCGGAGCCACCAGCGACCCTCGTGCCGTGTGCCTGACCCACCGGCTCGCTCCAGGACCAGCGTGGCCAGCGGGACAGAGCCCCCGTTTGACACCCAGCCTGCCTCCCCCCTCGGGGGGACACAGGGACCCCCCTTTCGCTCGGGGGTGCCCCCGTGACTAACGCCGCGCTCTGCCGAGCCAACCCAGCCAAGGGGGTCTCCCGCCCGCCCTTCACACCCCGGGGATGCTCCGGGCGCGCCCCTCGCACCCCAAATAACCCACCCCGCCTGCACCGCCGGCCCCGGGCTCCCCCCACGGCCCCGGGGAGGGTGGGGAGGCAGAGCGCCCGCTCCCCGCTGGGCCCGACGGGCTGAGCCGAGCGGAACCGGGCGGACGCGGGTCGGGGCCGCGGGCGGGGGCCGGGGCTGCGGGCGGGGGCCGCGCAGCTGAGGCAGGCGCACAATCCCCCTTTCAGCGCGTCGCCATGGCAACCCGCCGGCTCGCCGCGGCCGCTCATCCGGCCCCGTTAACCCCCGCCGTTACCCGCCGCCGCGCTCGGCCCCGCCCGTTAACCCCCGCCGCACCGCACCGCGCCCCGACGCCCGGCCCAGCCCCGGTCCCCCCCTGCCCCGGCACCGGCCGGCGGGAGCGGGACCGGGACCCGCGCCCATCACCGCCCCGGGAGCCCCATCCCCGCCGCGGCGGCCGCCCCCGTCCCCGCGCCGTGGGGCCGGTCCGGTCCCGCCCGGCCGCCCCCCAACCACCCGCAAAGAGCCACCGCGGGCCGGGCCGGGCCGGGCCGGGCGGACTCACCGTCGGGGGCGGCGGCGCGGCTGGGCCATGCCGGTGGCGGCAGCGGCTGTTCCGCGCCCCGCGCTCCGCTCGGTCCGGCCCGACCCCGCACCGGGAGCGCGCGGCGCGTGCACGGCGGGGGCGGGCGGGCGGGGGAGGGGCCGCACCGCAGCACCCCTTCACTGCCGTCGCCCGGTACCGATACCGGTAACGGCGCTCATCCGCCATCCCGTCCCCTCTCCCCCCCCCATCCCCCGCCGCGGAGCTGACCGGGCTCGGTACCGCACGCCCTCGCGTCCGCACAACCCCGGGTACTGCCCCGAAGGGGTGTCGCACCCCCCCGGGCACTGCGCACTCCGGTACCGCGCCCACAGACCGCACCTGCACCCCCGGTATCGCCCCCCCGCCCCGGGAAGCCTGCCCTGCGCACGACTGGCACTGCCCGGACACCGGCCCTGGGCGGAGGGGTAACCCCCACCGACGCCCCCCGGGACACCCCCACGCCCTGGGCACTCCGCAGCAAATGAATTCGTCTGGGGGGGCATCCCCGCACCGCCCTGGGCATCCCTGCACCATCCTGGGCATCCCCGCACCACCCCAAGCATCCTCTTCTACCCTGGGCATCCCCGCACCATCCTGGGCATCCTCTTCCACCCTGGGCACCCAGAATGCTGCCCCAGCCACCCCAGCACCCCCCAGAGCAGCTGGAACACCCCGTGCCCTCCAGCCCTGGCATCTTTCCCCATGGCCAGGGGAGCAGCACCCCACTGGTCCCGGAAGGGTTCCCCAGGTACGGGTATGGGATGCCCCATCCCAGCCTCAGCCCTGGGGGCAGGCACAGCCTCGCCACCCCTCCACCCCCTGCCAGGCACTGGGTGGGCAGCTCAGCAGCCACAGCCCCCCCGACCCCAGCAGCATCATCCAGCAAGACCCTCTGTCATTCCCCTTTCCTCCTGGCGCTCCCCATCCCAGTGTGGGACTGTCTACCCCTCCCACAAACGGCCTCCTGGCAAGAGCCCCCTCCCCACTGTGGGACCTCATCTCTATTTCAGTCCCGTCTGATGGGATTACAGAAATCATTCAAAACAGGGCATGGATCTGGTCTCTGCATCTCTGCCATCGCCAGGGCAGCGTCAGCCCGATGAAGGGGAGGATGTGCAGTTCCCAGCAGACACCTCCACGCTTTCTGACCCAGGAGAGAGGAGCCGGGCTCTGCCTCCCACTGCCCCCAGAGCTGTGACCCCCAGACCCTGCCTGGGTACCCACCGCTTCCCCTTGAAGCTGCTCGTGCAGCAGCATCCGAAGGGCAGGCCTTTATTTTGGATCTTCCGCACGGCCCTAGCGTGTGCCCCGGGTCAGTGGGGAGAGCCCCGCACCCCCATGGGGGGTGGGCTTCGCCTGCCCCACTCCCCCTCCAGAGGTCGGCTCTGCCGGTGGTCGGTGGCTTGACGAGTGGTGACGTTGGCTGCTACGCACGGGCAGCGTAAGCTGACGCCCTGCGCGCCCCCGAGCTGGCACCAGGGTCCAGCACCCTGTGGGGTGGACACACAACCCTGCCCCGCGCCCACCAGGGTTCATCAGCCCCAAAGAGGCTACAGAGGCCCCTGGAGGGGTGCCGGGCTGCCCCGCAGCAGACAGGGCTCCGGGCACGGCTCCCTGTGCCCCCCTGGCCAGCAGAACCGGCCCAGGAGGGCTGGCTGGTTGCCCGCTCCCCCGCACGGGCAGCACAGGGGGAGGGCTGGGCTCTTGCAGAGCTGCTCCGCTCCTGGCTTCAGCTGCTCGAGGGGGCAGCCATGGATCTCCCTGCACAACACCAGCCCTGAGGGGGCCTCCCAACCCGCCTTTGCCCATGGCACGGTCCACGGGCAGGACCTGTGCCAGGCCACTGAGGGGGACAGGACCCCATTGCCCCACCGTGCCAAGCCTCGTGCAACCCCCGGCTTCTCCCTGTGTGCCGGGTACACACCGTGGGGCATGGCCTGCATGTCCCACCTGGGGGTGTCCTGCCCAGGCACCCCTTGGGGTTGCCCCCCGGCCATCAAACATCCCTCCATCCCGGGCCACCGGCCACAGCGGGGCAGCCACAGGCCTTACTCAGTGGGCAGCACGGGGTAAAATCCCCCCGGCTCCAGCGGGAGCAGCGTTTCAGCCAGGAGCAGGAGAAGGAGCAGAAGGGCTGGAAGCTGTCAGACCTGCTTAAAGCCGCCGTGGCTCAGAGCAAACGTGCCAGGCAGGCAGAGCACAGCTCCCCAGACGTGCCCCATGCTGTGACCAGGTCATACCCTGGTGTCCCCATGCCCCTCCCCGAGCCCCCAGCGCCTGCTGGAACCCTCTGGGCAGCCAGAGAGTCTTGTGGCAGCCCTAGGTCTGTCACCGCGACGGAGCTCTGGAGCTCATCCTGCACAGAGCTGGCCTGCCAAGCCCCTGGCAGGGATGGGGGGAGCCTTTTTGGGGAGCAAGGAACAGGGGCAGCCCTGTTGCTGGGCCATGCAATAAAGCAGGGTCCCCTGGCAGCAGGGTCCCCTGGCAGCAGGGTCCCCTGGTCCCCGGGAGGGACAAGCCCCCGCTTTCCCCCAGGGAGGCAGGGTGGTCCCTGGGGCCCTGCACAAAGCAGGGGCTCAGCCCCCAACCCCCTATTCTCCTTCCTCCTGCAGCCCCACATCTGCTGTGAGAGGGGCACCCCCTGCACCCCTGCCCGGAGCCACCCGTGCCCCCTCTGCCACCCCGCTCCGGCTGCGGCACGGCCCCCTCCTCCCGCCGGCAGCACAGCAGCCACGCAGGAGGCAGCATCCGAGATGCCGCTCGGCGCAGGCTCAGCTGCCTCCCGGGGCCGGCAGAGGAGGGGGCCGCTGGCCACGTCCACGCATGCCGGGATGAGGGGCATGCTCTGCCCAGAGCCAGTGCTAGTCCCCCAGGCTGTGGCTCCTCGGGCCCCAGGGCACTCCCTGCCAACACCCCAGGCAGGACTCGGGGAGCACAGCCCCCAGTTCTGGCTCGGCCAGGGGTCTCTGCAAGCAGAGACCGGCCTCTCCCAGGGCCAGTAGGGCTTCTAGGGTCACCCAGCACAGGCTGTGGGCAAGCTGAGGCCCTCCCCTGGGGCAGGAGGGGATGAGGGAGCAGACAGGCTGCTCCCCGGCCCTCAGGAAAGGGGACAAGCAGGGACGCAGAGGGAGCAGCCCTGCACACACATCTGTTCTCACAGACAAGGGAGCTTGTCTCCATCATCTCCCACGGCAGGAGGCTGGTGCAGTTCAGGAACAAGCAGCCCACGGCCGCCCCCCCGCTGATGGGAGGAAGGGGCTCAGTGCCGGTCCTTGGAGCAGCAGGTACAGGCCCATCAGGGCCCTGGGTCACTGCCGTCCCCCGCAGCAGCCCCAGCACAGCAGAGATCCGGAGCCCTCATCCCTCCTTCCTCTCCGCGCTCTAAGCTTTGCCCTCTGGCTCTGGCCCTTGCCCCAGGAGCCCCTGCGAGCCTCACCACATCCCGCACAGATACGACACAGGGAAGAGGCCGGTGAAGAAAAGCTACCTGAGGGACCACAAATCAAATGGTCCACAAGCAAACTGCCGAGGAAGAACCAAAGAGAGAAGGGAAGGTGGTGGTGATGGCGGTTTCCAGGTTCAACAGACAGCAGGAATGGAGAGCACTAAACCGCCTGCGACAGGCAGAGATGAGCCTCCCATGGCAGCAGGCTGCATTAGCCAGGCCAAAAGTTGAGAATGCAGCACGGCACCCAGCCCGAGAGAGCACCATGGGCATCAGGAAGGAGCCAGCAGAGGAGCCCTGGTGCGTCTCAGCAAGACCGGGCTCCTGTGAGTGCACTGGGTCTGTAGCTCCTCCTCGACTGCAAAGGTACGAGCTCCAGCATCTCAGTGACTGCCATGGCCGGGCAACTGGGCTTGTCAGTGCTCAGAGAGCCCCCCAACATAACCCCCTCCTCGCTTTGTACCTTCCTGCTGGTGGAACATGCCACAGACCACCAGCAATCAACATACAAATCCTACACAGCTCCTCACCGCAAACCCTGGTGAGAGTGTGAGCACCAGCTTATGAAACGAACGGGGAAGAAGGGTTTTCTTTCCCAAACCAGATTGTTCAGCCGTTCACAAAAGCTGAAAACGCAGCCATTAGTTCTACTGAGAAAGAGATAAAGAGCACGTGTAGAGATGCTGCTGGGCTGTGCTGGGAGGAGCACCGAGGAGGAAAGGCAGGCTCTGAATACACACTCCTTTTGCAAAGTAAGCTCTCTGTATTCATCCAAGAACGTCTGCAGTACGGGGTTCATCTGGTATAAATAAAGTACAAAATTTTACAATGTCTTAATCATTATTTTAACAAAAATACTAAAAACTGAGTAAAAACTGAAACCAAAAGTGGGAAGGGAGACTGTCAGCCACAAGGGATCTCCATAAACGTTTGTAGAAATCGGGTAGTAAAAACACTTCTCTGTACAATAAAAGCATCCTCCTGGCATCTCCCTGCGAGACGGGCAGCGGCAGCGCCGGGAGCTGGGGCCCAAGGAGAGCGGCCAGGGGCAGCCCCGGTTTGTGGCCAGGGTGAAGAGGCCACGTCTGGTCCACAGTGATGTCTCCCTCCTGGATGGGGCTGACGCGCCACAGATCAGTAGCGTCCGAAGGGGTTGTTGTTCTGCTGGGTCTGGGTATCTGTTGAGGTCAACACAGAGTTAGAGAGTCACAACGAGTTCTGGTTCGGAACAAGAGATCCCTCTCCCCACACCACCAGCACAATACGAGGAGTGTGTCGCAGGCTGCGGGAGAAGAAGTGGCACCCCGTGCTCTGCTCCTTTGTCTGAGCCTTTAGGCAGCAGCACAGGCAGGACCCCACTCTCTTTGAGAAAGAGTACGTGCCAGCCCTGATCCTGCAGCTTCTCCAGAGATCTCTCCATCCCTCGTGATGCACCATAACAAAGCCCTGAAAGGTAGCAGCTACCTGGGAGGATGAGTTTATGGATGAATTATATCTGATTTTCAAAGAAAAATCAGCCCTTTTAAGATTGCACAACACCTGCAGCCATACAAGCTGCTCAAACAGCTTGTGTTGAACACCCATCCTGAGGCACACCCAGAAACCAAAGTTAGCGAAGGTTTCAGAGACAGCTATCCTGGCTCCCTGCCACTATCTTGGTACAAACAAAGGACGTGCCCAAAGGACCCCCAGATGGCACAAAAAGAGCAGGAAACATGGTAAAGTTTCAAGAACCTCACGAACTTCCAAACTGCTGGGACTGATGGTTTGTGATGCACAACACTTGCAGTGTACTTGGGTACTGCCCAATAAATAAAATACTGTAGTTTTTTTTTCCCCCCTGAAACCCCATCAGCATGTTTGATCCTAAGTCAGAGCAGTGTAACCTGGTTAGCCCGCTCTCCTTCCAACTCTGCTGGACAACACCACCACCCTGAAGCCTCCGAAGGCAGCCTTATCCTGGGCCCAAAGTATTCCTGTCCCCCTCCTACAGGCTGTTCTTGGTTCACGTCCTGCTTTCCACTCCATCCCAGACACTACAAATAAGAACTCCAGATGGTTCCTGGTGGAAGTGATGCAAACCCAGTGAGGGAGGATGGAAGCCCCACACTGACACATGGCTGCATTGGACCCACGCATCTGTTCCATATAAAACAGCTCCATTTGCTGTACAGACAGGATACAAAAATATGGCTATTCTGCTATATTCAGATTCTTATATGAGGTCTTCCTACACTTGAATGTCCTGGCTGGGATCCTCGCACAGACTTGTGGTTTGTGAATCAGGCTAGTGGGAAACTCAGCATATTAAAAGTTCTGGTTTGGGGAGGTTTTTTCGGTCATGACGACTAAGAATCTTCTATCACGGAGCAAGTATAAGCACAATTTCCAAGCCCCCACTCCACGCGTTATTCCATGACTGCTGTCTCACAATGCACTGCAAAAAAAGCCCCAAACCTGTGCAGTCCACTTCTGGGCATTTTCACAGCATGTCTGCCATTTTTTATGGCAGAAAAGCCAGTGGGGTAACAGTAGAACAGCAGGCCATTCAGAAGGGAACTGCCCAGACACCGGGTTCTGTTTCTAGATCACCCAGCCAGTGCCGGACCGAGCACCACCTATGCCATCCCCCTGCCTGCGACTGCAGCCACAGAAGCCCGCAGAACGCTGCAAACACACCAAGCGTGCAGCAACACTTCCCAAAGCACCCTCCCTTCCCCCAAGAAGTCTTGTCCTGATAACAATACGAACGCAGTGTCTCTGGGTCACCCACCAAGCGAGTGCCCCACGATGACAGCCTCCCTGTGCCGCTCAGAGGTCACCTGCAGCTGAAGAGGTATCTCTGGATGCTTTGAAACTGCAGACTGGAACCTTTGGGGAAAGCTGCATGGCAGCCCCTACAAAGGCTCAACTCCCTCGTCCCTCTGCAGGCAGCAGAAAGAAGGTCTGGAAGGTTGCTCACAAGCTGGCGAGCACTGCCTGCCCTGCTGCTATGCCCCCCATGGGCCAGGAGCTCTAAGTCCTGATGCCACCTCCCTGCCAGCATCACTTATGGCCTCAGACAGTCTGGCTTGGCCTTGCTTCCCTGCACCAGGCTACCTGTGACAGAAAACGGCAGGGAGGAGACTAGGGTCAGGATCAAAAAACACTAAAGCTTACTGGAAAGCTGCTGTTGAAGCTGTCGAACCAGAGCAGCTGTTTGCTGCTGCTGCTGTGTCTGCTGAAGGCCCTGGCGCTGGAACTGCAAAGAGAAAAACGCAGTGATAGCCACCCCACCTGGCTGGCAGCCTCGGCCCTCACACAAGCCCTGGGAAGTGCAGGGGAGGGAGAAGGGGGGGATGCAGGTGGAAACATCGTTGGGTTCGAGCTGGACTATTCATACTCACGATGGGCTGCTGGGGGGGGAGAGCCTGCATCCCCAGCCCCGGGGGCTGGCCCTGCGCCTGTGGCTGAGGCACTGTGGAGACCTGGGGCTGCTGCTGCGGCTGGGGCTGCGGCGGCTGGGGCTGCTGCTGCTGCTGTTGCTGCTGTTGTTGTTGCTGTTGCTGCTGTTGTTGTTGCTGCTGCTGCTGCTGCGAAGACAAAAGAGAAGGGACCATCAGGGAACTGTCTGGGCAATACACAGGGCAATAGAGCACAGGAAGGGCTGAAGGAGTAAGAAGTTCCACGCAGTGACAATACCCCCTTCCACCATTTTCCTTACAGGTACCTAAATTACCCATATTTCACTAGGACCCTGTCCCGGGCTGAGAAATGGCAAGAAACACAGGGACAGTAACAAAGTTCTTCTGCAAGATGAGGAATCAGCAGATGGCAGGAAGAGAACTACGAGTCTGCTGGTCAGCCAGGGAATGACTAGGAGCAAACAAGATACAAGAATAGGAAACAACTAAGAGCTACCTCCAGCAGTTACCTGGTTCATCTCTTGCCTCCTGGTTAAGATCAGCAATACTGAATTCACTGAGTATTTGCCTGACCTGTTCTCAAAATTTTTCCCCAGGTAGTAACAGCTCTCCTGTAACCTCCCTGTGCAATTCACTCCAGCCCACAGTTACTCCTACTACTGGAGATTTCCCTAATCTCTACCCTGAATCTCATACATTATGACTTACGGCCATTTCTTGTCCTACAGCCAAGGGATGAGAACAGATAAGGGTTTTTTTGGAGACAAAAAAAAAAAAAAAATAAAAATGTGGGGATTTATTTCTCCTCTTGTCTCTGCCTCTCTAACTTGACACCCAGCTATTTCAGCCTTTCCCTCTCAGTCATGTTACCCAACTCTTCAATCTACCTTGCTACCCTTCTCTGCCACTCATGCCAGCTGGTGTTGTGCTTCAGTAAAAGGATGCAGACAAAACTGGATGCAGTGCCCCAACCTAGACGTTGACAGAACCACTTACAGTGAGAATATTCAGCATATTGAACTTGGGAGTCAGAATATACCCACGAATCTCAAGGGTTTTTCATTTCTCCTAGTTTTCAGACATTTCTCCCATCTGCTTTGCACTCTCTTGATCAACAGAAGAATTTCTAGTAGAAATATAAAGCTACTAACAAAACCCCAACATGGTGATGCTAGGTACAGTTCTGATCACCGGCTCAAAAGGGCAAGGTTCAAACCTTGAACAGACTCAGAAAATAGACAAAAATACCATCAGGAGAAAGTGTCTTACAAGAGGAGGTTAGAAAAACCTGACCTGCTGCAAGTGCTCCCCAGGAATACATTGGGTAAACATCAGAGAGAAAGAAGAACCAGTGAACAACAGGAGACAGTGGACAATAATAACTGGATACAAGAACCAGTCACAAACACATGGATCAAGGATTCAACCCAAAGGGTGAGTTTCTAGAACAGCATCCTAACTTCCATCTTAAACCAGTTTGGCCTTTTAGGTTCGTGAAATGGGTGCTATCTGGGTACACACGAAAGCAGATGGCTGACTACATGAGCAAGGATATCTCCCAATTTCACGTCCTACCTTCTTGTAACAGCTGACTACCGACCCATGCAAGACAAACCAAAAGGCCACCCGTCTCTTCTACAAGCCAGTGCACCACAGCAGTCAACTCATGCACCAGGAGTCTGTTCTCCATCTGGTATTGACTCCAACAATACAGCAGAAGTCACAGTAACAGAGAAGATTTTGGGCATTCCACTTTTTATTTTAAGCAACCAAGCAATGTCAGCTAAAAGCTGAAGGTATACACGAAGTTACTGAGCTAGGAGAAGTGCTAGCAATTTGTCTGAGGCATGTTCTTTTTCTAAATATGAGTGATGGAGAATGCTAAAAGAAACCAAGTGAGTAGTCAGGGGGTGCTACTCATCAAAAGGACTAAAAGCTGCTGACCATGCTACAGGCAGTCTCTTGTCCAGTGCAAGGCAGCAATTCTCAAATACTGCTGACTGCAGCTCTCTGAGGAACCAGGGTGTCGCTCAGGCCCCTCTCAGAACACAAAGCCTCAGCACTCTGTGCCATGTAAAGCCTCCCCACATTCTACAGGTTTGCTAGGCCTTGTCATAAGGTATGCAACGCACCAACTCACCCAAACCATTTCTGTGTTTCTCTGGCGATTTTGTAACTCCAAGAAATGTATTCATATCTGTATATCACATAAGTATTTAATATTCATAAGATCATAATGCAAATCCATGGAATACTCATGTCTGTTGACACATGCCTGTGAACTTCTTTGAACCTGGGGCTAACAGCTTACTTTGACTCAGTTTTTCACCATCCGCTGTTAGATGTGGAGTACATGGACGGATTCGCACCAGATTTCCTGCCACTGGAAACTGCACCCGATGATTATTTTGATCTTGTGAAAATGCAGCTATGCCCCTAAAAATGATCTTGTAAGGAATAACCCTACCCCTCTCGTGTGTGGCCAGGGGGATTTTCACTTTGTTTCTAGCTCCTACAACGTTTCTAAGACAGGTAGCTTTCTGCACATGGGCTCAGCTGGAGCAGGAAGAGGTGGGATGCTGCCACAAAGGATTAACCAGACCTTTACTGCTCCTAACTCCCTTTAGTTCATGTTGGGTGACTGGAAAAAGGCAGCACAGCTGGTGTCTCCACCAGGAGTGGCCAGCTCTAAGGAAGGGAGAGCCACTTCACAAATTATTACAGACAGCCCCCAACAGAGCTGACATCCTTCCTGCAACAGAGGGGCAGAGCAGAGCGCTGCCGCTGCGGATGTAAGCGGTGCTGGGCAAGCCTCCTCCAGCTCCAGCAGCCTTCCTCTTGTCAGCAACCACTCACCCTCAGCATCTGCTGCTGCTGTTGCTGCTGCTGCCTCAGGTACTGCTGCTGCTGCTGGTCAGGCAATATCTGGCTGGGTCGAATTCCTGAGGGAACTCCTTGTGGACCCAAATGGTTCATCCCACTCATCATGGGGGTCTGCTGTATTGACTGGTGAGGAAATCTGTAAGAGAAAACAAGCCATCAACAAGTCAGACAGCCCAAAGAAGCCCTTGCAATCCTTGCTGCCTCTCTGCAGAAAGGTGAGAGACACCAGGCCTCTCAAGGGTTTCATCCAACCTGTTTTTCTAGAAGCCCTACGTAACAACCCTCAGCCCACTGTTCTGCATGGTTTCCCTGCTGGGTTTATGTCTGCTCAAGAGCAGTGGAAATCCCAGATCACAGAATAATAGAATAGTTTGGGTTGGAAGGGACCTTTAAAGGCCATCTAGTTCCAACCTCCCTGCCACGGGACACCTTCTACTAGACGAAGTTGCTCAGAGCCCCATCCAGCCTGGCTTTGAACGTTTCCAGGCATGGGGCATCTACCACCTCTCTGGGCAACCTGGGCCAGGGTCCTACCACCCTCAGTGTAAAACATTTCCTCCTGATACCTAATTTAAATCTACCCTCTTTTAGTTTAGAACCATTACACCTTGTCCTATCGCAACAGGCCCTGCTAAGAAGTTTGTCCCCATCTTTCTTGTAAGTCCCCTTTAAGTACTGAAATAAGGTCTCCCTGGAGCTTTCTCCTCTCCAGGCTGAACTCTCAGCCTGTCCTCACAGCAGAGGGGCTCCAACACTCTGAGCATCTTCGTGGCCTCCTCTGGCCCCGCTCAAACAGGTCCATGTCCTTCTGATGTTGGTGGCCCCAGAGCTGGAGGCAGCACTGGGCAGGGAGGGGGGGTCTCCCCAGAGCAGAGGGCAGCAGAGGGACAGAATCTCCCCCCTCACTCTGCTGGCCACGCAGCTGGGGATGCAGCCCAGGATGTGGGGGGCTTTCTGGGCTGTGAGCACACGTTGCCGGGTCACATCCAGCTTTTCATCCACCAGTATCCCCAAGACCTCCTCCTCGGCAGGGATGGTCTCCATCCCTTCATCCCCAGCCAGGGCTGATACCAGGGGTTGCCCCGACCCAGGTGCAGGACCTGCTGTTAGGGTTGTCCAAGCAGAGCGGGGAAGCCCCTGAAGAAATGCAGCTTATGGGAGGTACCTCTGTGTGTTGCTCAAGGTGTGCCCGTAGCCAGGGGCCTGCTGGTGTACGTAGCCGCTTGGTCTCTGCTGCATCTGTCTAACAGGATCCACCAGGGCAGGATTAGAGCTGGGGTGGGAATTCTGGTAGGGCTGGCCAGAATAGGTAGGAGGTACCATCGTGCCTGACTGGGAGGGGTGCTGCTGAAGGCCTATGTGGGAGACGTAAGGTGTGTAACCCTGAAATGAAACAGAAAGCCTTTATCAGAAATGGGGTAAGGTACAAAAGAGAATTTGGAATACGGGACATCAGCCTCCTGCAAATACTATCACCAGGCTGCTCATCTCTGGGATTCAGATTCCCACTGCCCGCTAAACACGAACTGAGAAGAGTCAAGACATTTCAGATTTGGCAGCAGAAACGAAGGTGTCGCCCTGTGCTGGAGACAGATCCCAGTCTTACCTGCAGTCCCTGCCTCTTACCTGTGAGGGCTGCAGTGCTCCGTAGGATGGGGTTGGAGCCATCTGGCGCACTGGCTGCTGTCCCATTATGCCTTGGCCCTGCTGGAAGGCAACAGAGAAACGCTGTTTTCAACATCTCCAAAGGGCTGGACACTGCTGCTCTCTTCTCTGCAGCTCCCACTGAACCAGACAAGCAGTTTCACTGCTAAACCTACAAGGCTGCTCCACGGGCAGGCATCCCCTCATGAATTCTGCCTCACCCCAACTCAGGACAAATCTGCCACTAACATCCCTACCACCCCACGGCCAGGACGTGCCCCTCTCACTGCCCAACAGCCACAGATGCCCCAGTGCACCCCACTGACAGCCTCCACCAACGTGGGCCCGCAAAGTGCTGCACCAGAGGAATAGAAACAACAAGAGGAACAAACATCTTTCCAAGGCAGAAACAGAGAGAGGGTTGGAGAGTTCTGGCTCAGAGGGATAGCCCCAGCAAACAGCCTGGGCTTGCTGTACTGTGGGGCCCAGCAACAGCAAGCACACAGCTCCAACTTACCAACTTTGCTTGAAGCTGCTGCCTCAGGATCTGTCCCTGGGACACTGGAGGCTGCTGTCTGTACACTGCTGGCTTGTAGGAGGGGTCGATGCCCATCATACTGCCCATCCCTGGAGGCAGCACACCGCTATAGGGAGGACGACTCTGAACAAGTTTCCCCAACGGCATGCGTACGGGTCTGTAGGATGTATCCAGGCGAGGGCCACCTGCAAGAGGAAGAGAAACGCGCTGACTAGTGACAGGGTATTGCTGAGCCTTGTGGCTCCAGAAGACCGTTCATCACTGCACCTAGACACACAACAGGCAAAAGGGGAAAGTGCAGGGACCTGTCCAGGACCATCTCCCAGAAGGGGTTCTTAGACGGGGTTCCCAAAAAAGCACAATATGGTCACCTCTCCTGTGCACCTACCTGCTGGAAGAGGCTGATTCTGGGCATAGAGACCCACTGGTGATTGCCCATATGCCAACCTCGACATAGTGCTTCCTGACTGGTGATGCAAGAGATCTGTAGGCATACCAACCCCATAGGAAACCCCTCGGCTAGGGCCCAACACAAAATCCTGCAAAGACAAAGGAGTAAGAAAATTCAACTGAGAATTGATGAGTGGTTGAAGAGCACTGAAATGGTTGCAAAGTCCAAAGGAGGAGGCCTAGGATGCTAAGCTGGGCACCCCCTTTCCCTCCCATGAGGGATTAAGAAAATGTTTGCCCTTCCTCAGGTTAGAGAGAGCAGGACAGAGCTCCAGCGCTCCCAGCTGGGAGGAAACATAGAATCACAGAACTGTCTGGGTTGGAAGGGACCTTTAAGATCATCGAGTCAAACCATCAACCTAACTCCAATAAAAACCCATCACTAACCCATGTCTCTAAGCACTATGTCAACCCGGCTTTTAAATACCTCCAGGGATGGTGCCTCAACCACTTCCCTGGGCAGCCCATTCCAAGGCTTAATAACTCTTTCAGTGTAAAAAATTTTCCTAATATCCAATCTGAACCTGTGTTTCAGTCTGCAAGTGGAATGAGAGTAGGTTTCCACTTCTTTGGATTTTTTTTAGGATTAAAAAACTGCATTTCTTACCACGATGAATTAAAATATTTCAATGGTTTTGGACTTTCTATGAATGAGAGAGTAATATCAGAGCTGCAAAAATGTGCAAAGTAGCTCTTAGCTTCATTACAGTATTTGGGAGTCAAAAATACAGGAAGAGGCTGTGTGTTTAATGGCACACATCCCATCTGCACCATCACACCACTCAGCGACTCCTCAGGAAGACTCAAAGGAGTGTTCTGTGACTAGGAGGGGTGGACACGGGAGGTCCATAGCTGTTGGGCAGTCAGTTACCTCAGTTTTGCTGGCAGATTGGTTGCGTTTCTTGGTTTTGCTCTGCTTCTTCTTGCGTTCTTCAGTAGAAGTGGCAGGATTGGAGCTTGTTTTATCAGCCTTCGCTGGTTCTGCAGCTTTCTTCTCTGGCTCTAAAGCCACAGGCGTAGGAGGCTCTTCCTCTTCAGGGGGCAGCGGCAACGGCTCCAGGTAGTAACTGCGGGGCTTGGGTTTCAAGTGCGTGTGGTACAGAAGAAGCCTCTGCTGCTCCTCAAATCTAGACACCTTGCGATCCACCCGGACTGTCCCAAACCATCCCCAGGAGAGCGGGGCTGAGTGCTTTAAGCCCTCAAACAGATCCCAAGGGGAAATCTTCTGCTTTGTAGAGACTTGCAAACCCTTTAAAGCAAAAGAAATAAGAACCTCCAAGTCCCTGTTGCTTCTCCTACAACAGCACAGGAAGCTCTATGCTTTCTTCAGGCTCTATACCATGAATTCCAGAAAACAGCCTGAGCCCTTACTAGTAGTCCCTGCTTTTCCACGTGGCAAAGCAGTCATTTCTAAAGGCCTCCATCCACAACTGCCAGTCTCCTTCAACCCATCTCTGCCAGTCTTCTACACACTAGCACTGCCCAGTAACTCGTGTGACAGTTTATGCTTTTTTTTAAAGCTCTTTATGCTTTATATAGCCATAAGTACAAAACCAAAGTTTAAATAACTTCTTGGGCCGCAGCAGCACATGTCACTGAGATTAACGCACAGTTTTGCCCCTTTTTGGCCATGGTTACGTGCCAGCTTGTCTGCATGCAGCCAGCCACTTCAAGCTCAGCAGGCAACAGAGTGCTGCATATAGATGCCTCCCAAGCTGTGTAGATTCAAGGCATCAGAGGACAAGGTGACACCTGCGCTCGGGAGCTGCGATGCAGACTAAAAAGCCTCACTTACCTCCTTCTTGAAGATGGAGTCAAATCCAGCTATTTTATTGCCTTTGGTGTCAATAAGGGATCCCTGAGGTTCACACGTGATGACATCTCGGGTCTGCTTGGGAAGTGGCAGTAGCTGTCGCACCTTCTCCAGGCTGTCAGATTGCCGGTCCCCCAGCTCTTTCTGCACCAGTGAAATAGAGAAGACTTAAAGAATCACTCAGGAAAAATCATCCAAAGCCCACCTGTGCCTCTTCTGGTGTCAACCTCCACCCTTGAGTTACCTCTCACCTTTGCTCCCTTCAGCCCTACAGAGCCTTTGGGGCCACCCTCACTGCTTCATCTGAACAGCAGCAATGGGACAAGTACCATTCACGAGACACAGGTAAATCTGCACAGCTGGACAGCCACGGCACAGCACACACCGCTCTCCATACCCGGCCTAGTGTCCCTCACCCTGAGTTTCTTGACAAGATTCATGTACGCCCGCTTGTTCTCCTCCATGCTGCCCTGAGAAATGCTGGACATATCAGCAGCCAGGGTGCCGTTGATGAGAACACTCAGCATGTCCAACACAGTGGTGAAGAGCTCACTGTTGGTGAAAGCAGAAAGGTCAAAGTCACCCGAGAAGCAGACATAAAGCTTCTGCCATCATAGTAACACCAAACATGATTAGATTGCCAAGAATACTGCCTACAGTCAGAAGTCCAAGCGCTCTTCAGACTAACCTCCCACACTAACCCTCCTTTTGCTTACACACCGCAGGGTGTTCGCACCTGAGTCAAGTGCAGCATCACACTTGACACAGCCTCCTGTCTACCCATTCAGCTTCTCCAAAAAGCAGGTCCAGACTCAGCTCTCCCCTGCTTATCTCTCTGCATCTGGAAAGCCAAGTTTGATCTGGATATGTCAGAGTGCACTTGGATGCTAGGATCTAGATTGTAGCCTGCTATTACTCTGAAGTCTCTTTCGGCTGTCAGAGTACTTCTGACAGATTGTCTGGAGAGACAGCTAGCTCGCACGAGAAGAGGGGCCATGCTAACGACTGCCTCCCTTGGAAAGTGTATGGATCAGAAGTCAGCCACAAAGTTACTTGTTTGACTGCATGTCCACGGTGCCACTGCTGATGATGTCCAGGAGAAGGACAGCCCACTCAGTTGTCTGCTGTGTACTGCGTTGAACTGTGTCAAACATTCCCCCCACCTGGCAGAGAAAAGTAGTTTATTCACAAGGACACCATGAAGAAACACTAAGATTTAAAAGTGAGAAAGAAGCCTAAACCACAGCAACTCCTACTGAGAGCTGAAGGAGACTGCAGCCAGCAGGACAAACCTCAGATGCAAGTAGCAGCGCAGTGGACTGCAAAAGCATTGAAATGGGAAGGCATGTCTCCAAAACAGAGACCAAGGCTGTGGATTTCATCCTGGCGAAATAGAGCAAGGGAGTTTTTCCATGCACCCTATCCCACTCAGGGACCAAGACCTAGAAGCAACACAAGCGCCTCTCTTACTTCCTTGCCTCAGGACATATATAGCCCCTCCAGTGTGTGTGTGTTCAAAAAAAGGAAAACAGGCAGACAACTCTTCACCCCATATAGTTAAGCTCTTTTCCCGCAACTGCTCACCAAATTCAGCCGTAGCTTCAGGGCCTCATGCATCAGCTGCTTGGCTTTGCAGTCATCCTGGTACTGATCTTCCCGCCAATTTGTAACAATCTACGGAATTTAGAAGAGAGGAGAGATCTCACAAGCTATACATTGAAGTTTGTCAAGAGCAGCCGGTACTGCCTATTATCCACTGACTTGGACACGGTCAGCTCAAGCACCCTATACCAGCCAGGGTAAGATCTTTTGCCTCATTGAACATATAATCAGACAGACAACATCCCAAAGGACATGCCCAATAGCCTGCCTCCTGGAGGAGCAAGCCCTTGAGGAAAGCGAGGGGAGAAGCAAGGGACCTACCTGTTGGACCTGACTGTACAGAGAGGTGAGGAGGCCTTCCCGCTGCTCATCCTGTCCTTTCAAGCATGTTAGCACCAGCGACAGAAATGGCTGCTGGCTCAGGAGGGACATGCTGCAGAGAGAACAAAGATGGAGCCATACCACCAGGCTGGGGGATCAGCACAGCAAGCATTGCCTGCCCTTTCCCCAGGACTCACCTCTTCTGCTTCTGGCGGTCCCGCTCTTTGCGGGATGATGACCCCAAATGTTGCCCTTTCTCCAGTTCTTCTCCAGCAGCTTTCAGCACATGGCCTTGCACCGATGTTGGAAGCTTGGCAATCAGAGGGGCCACCAGCCACACTCCTGATCTCTCCAGGGAGCTGTGACAACACAGAGGAGAAAAGCAGTTTGCAATCCAACCTATGATCCGGAGTTGTCCACATAGCACCTGCATGGTGGGACTACACCTACCTGAGGATGGGTTTGGATTTGTTGCTGGCAGGTGCAGCACTTGCTGAGCTACTGATATTGTTGACTCCATTGCCAGCAGAGCTAGCAGAGCTGGTCTCTGCTGACTGCTGGAACACCTCAATAGTGGCCTTGGCTATATTTTCTAACAAGGAATTCATCTCCTGGAGATAGAGAAGAAAAGACAGCCAAGTTCTTCTCTGAGAGCAACCCACTGACAGGGCTCACATTTCAACGCAACTCAGTACAAATCCAGTTTGCCAACTTCCTCACGGCTGCTGCTCTTTGGGCCTCAGACTCATCGCATCCTTCTCATGCTCGGCTTTCACAGGCCTGAGTCCCTCTCTGCTTACTCCCTCCCTATTCCCACTTCTGCCAGGCCACCTCCCCGCCACCTCCCAAGCAGCCACTTCAACACTGGCAACACCCCCCCCCCCGCATGGTCCCTCTGAGCAGACACTCACATTGCTTGCTGTCTGCTTAATCATGAGCTGCAGCTCCAGCGAGGATTGCCTCATGGTCCACTGGTCCAGATTCTGCAACACATGCACACATCATATGAGTCCTTATCTCAGTTCAAACTATGTCAACCCACACCCTCAGCTCTCACGACAAGGAGTGTCAGACCCCTCAGAGGGGGGGTATTTTGGGCAACCCCACTCTAATTAGGCAATCACTAGGATGTTCTTAGATTCTGCCAGGAGCCTGCACCTGTAAGATGCGTTTAATCCTCTGCCGCTGAGGATTTTCTCCTTCCTCATTGTCCAGCAGCCGGTGTGGGTAACAAATCAGCTGCATCAGCCTCTGGGCCTGTGTGCTGCTCAGGACAGGATCCTGTAAGTCATTGCTGTCTTCACAGAGGGACTTCAGACATCGCTCACCTACCCACTCCTGCAAGACGAGGGCAGAGTCAGCACAGACGAATTGATGTCTGATTCCAAACCAGCGCCCCTGCTTCCAGTCTCGGAGAGATGCAGGGAACACATCAAGCTCACAAAAGCCTTATTAGTACGCAGTTATGCCTGATAATTATTTCTCTTCATGAACTGTACTATCCTGATTCAGCAGGCATCAGGCACAGCACAGCAATCACAACAGAGGAAACATCAACTTTGACAAGTCAGCAGTGGTGAAACATAGTAGCTGCTGTTTCTTTTGATAAAATATTGGTATGATTTAATAGCACACAGGCACTGCCATGCCCAGGCTCCGTCAACAATGCTGCTTGGGTTCAAAAGATCAGAAGAAATCACTTAAAATCATTTGGTCTATTTCCTGCACAACAAAGCCCTGGAGCTGTCCTAAATTCAATAACTCAGGGCTGCAGCTAAGGCTAAAAAAACTAGAACATGTCTTAAGGAAAAGCACATCCTCGACTTCTCAAATAGGGATGGAAAACACACTGCCAGCCTTAGTAAAAAAACAATTACTTTACTCCTCAAAGCTTGGAAGGGTAAACAACTGACTGGATGCAAGCCATTTATAAAGTCACAAATCATGAGAAAGTAGACAGAAAACCATCACTGTCAACCTCTCCGTTTCAGTTGGTGGTCCCTAAATGTATAATAAAGGCAGCAGTGTCCATAACAAACACGAGGTAGGTACTTCACACAACTGACAACCAACCTGCAAGCATTCGTTACTGCAGGATTTTTTCATATTGAAAAATCAATTAGGCAAATTCATGAAATTAAAATCTACAGAGGACTGCTACATAAGCACTTCTGCAGCTGCAGAGCAAGTCTGTCACTTGTCAGTGGACGAGTTCTCAGATCAACCAGAGAAGAGATGAGGATCCAGTTCACAAAGCAGAGTTGCTGGTGCCAAGCATGGAAAACGGGGAACAGTCCCTCTCAGCAGGAGAGAGCACTCTAAGCACAAGGTAGAGCACAAAGATCAGAAAGGCTAAATCTCTGGTCTGAAATCCTTGTGAAACCTCAGCCTAGATTTTTGGCTTCACCCCAGATGAAGTTTCCCCTTTGCCAATAGACGTGATCTGGTGGTATCTCCAATGCCTACTGCATTTCTCCCCTTCAGTGTTGCTACACCATCACCTCTTGAAGTGTCGCTTCCTTGCGTATGTAATATGCCTATCCTTGAGAAGACCCTTTTTGTCACTTGCTCAGCTTCCTACGAGCATTCAGATTTCCTCTCTGACCCTTTTATTGCTATAATCTCACAAATAAATATGAAGTCAACTACCATCTTCAACCTTGAGGGACTTCTAGCCTCTCTCTCTGCAACATTTCATAGAATCATAGAATGATTTCCTTACAAAAAAATTTCCTTACAAAACAGCCACTGCCGAAGGCTTCGTATTGCCAAAACAGAGTCCCTCATCTGCCTCTTCACAAGGGAGCACTATGAGCACGTTTTTCAAGCGCTATGGACAACTCCACCATCCCAATCACCAGATTCAGCTGGCATCTTTGACTCAAGCCTTGCTCTTGGTTCCCACTGTGGTTTATCACAGCTCTTATAAATTAACCTTTTCAAAAGGCCAGTCACAATTACATTTATTACTTTAAACAGGCTAAAGGGCAGACCAGCAACTATATCATAATCATTTGCACCTAAGAAACCTTTAACTTAATTCTATTATCTGTTCCTTTTCCCCACCCCCTCATGATGAAGTCTATTACAAAATATACACCTGAATACGAGATGCAACACTTTCTGACTTAGAGAAATCACAACCTTTAGTTTAGGGCATTCCATGACAAATCAGAATTGACAGTGTGAGTTCTGCAGCATCCACCGCTCACGCTGGAGGCGCTAATATTAAACACATCATTTTACCAGCTCTTTACAGCTGCAGAAACTCTGGCACAATTTGGTGGTTCTCACTGGGGTCTCCTGGAATGCTCACTCCTACATAACCAGCACTGCCAACAATGGTATGAGTAGTGATATGTGACCCTGCTACTCCCTCCCGTACACAGACGTGCTTTCTACCCACTGTGAGTCCTTCCTACATAGACCAGGACCAGCAAGGGAATATCTACTTCTGTCAATGCTCCCGTCAGGTTTCAGTAACATCAAGTATGTCGAATTTATCCTTGTAAATAGGTGGCTCCAGTTCTTCTTTGGCAGCCTGGTAACATTGCTATAGAGTGAGCCAACCAATAAACGGCAGCAACATAAAGCACGAGGACAACCCAGCACCAACGTGTCGTGTTTACACATTAGTAACAGAGTACAGGTTTCAAATTGTAACTCTGCATCTTTCCTGTTGACAGAATAAACTGGCAACCAAGGCCAAGGACACCCTTCAACACCCACTTTCATATAATATTGGTAACAGCCACTCCGCTCTGCAACCAACTACTTGCTCATAAGCCAGGTTTCAGTTTCTCAAATGTTCATTTTCCACAAAGGAGCAGAAATATTGGTGCTGTCAGATTAGGCTAAGCAAAAGATTTTTGTTGTTGTTCCTTTAATTAACTAAACAGGGCACTGCAAAGCCCAGGGATACATTAACAGCCTGGCTGCAAGCAACACTTAAGCTTAGTTCTGAAAGGCACCATTTATCACTTCAACAACCTGTCTCTCTCATGCTTATCTTCTCTGCCTCCAGCACACATCTCAGCAAACTGCTCCCCGAACCCTCCCTGGCCGTGAGCCCTGTGCTGTTGCCAAAGCAAAGGGGATGTGCAGTCCCTGCATACTGGAACACCTAATTCTTGCCAGTGTTCGCCTCTATTTTTTTGCTAATGGCGAGCAATCCTTAGCGCCATCATGTGGCAGAACCATCACTGGTTCTCTACTGGTGTTCCAAGGAAACGCCTGCCAAACCTCATCTGCAGAAAGTCACATGGGATATATCTGTCTGCAGAAGGGATAAGGACAAACCTAGAGACGGGACAGACTCACCTGTTGACATATACTCCTTAGCACATACTTGGCATAAATATCCAAGCTGGCTGTCTCTACAGTTACTACCCGACCACCAGCCTTCCTGGTGCCTAGCTCATCATCCATCAGATCATCGACACCTCCAGGGTGGGAAAAGCCAGAGCCTTTCAGTTCTGCATCTCCTACAAAAAAAAGCACAAGTGTCACTTAATCATCAGTGTTAAACCCAAAGCCTGACCCACCCAAATCTTAGGATTTGTAAGCTCTCTCTGCCATCAGTGATCTCTGTGCAGCTAAGAAATACAAAGCACATTTAGATCTCAACCAGAGGGCTTCAGACAAGCCACATACTCACCAAAACAGATCTCCTCTGGCTTTCTGCAGCGCCAACACATGCAGTACAGTGCCCTTCTCCCAACTCCCCAAAAAACATTCTTACAGGTTGAGGCTAACACAGGTACACACCCAGAACGAAGACAGCCTTCAGCACTGCAAAGACCGCTCCGTCCACAATCCGATTCTGGGAAGCTGCCAGTAAGTGACGGTCACAGGAAGAGCGGATCCCCACCGTGGGTTTGTCTGCAAAGAGGACAATGGAGAAGGGCAATACCCAGCGAGAAAGGCGCAGGCTCCAGAGCTGCCTGAATTACGTGCCAGCCAGCATCGCAGAATCCAGCTCTGAGAATCCTGAGGCTAGTTCTTTTCCCAGCCATAACATGGGTCAATTTAATTACGTTTCACAAAGCATAGTGCCAATCACGCTGTGACAACTGAACCATGAAATCCAAACGGGGAGCAGTGCCTGTGTCATGAACTCCAAGCTTCAACCAGTACCCTAACCTAGAATACAGGCTAGATTTAGAGATCCCAGCTATCAGGATACTGATGAGGAGCCAAGAACAGAGCCTCCTGGACTGTTTCCACCATCACACAAAAAGGGAGTGCTGTAAAATAGCAGCTTCTGGCACCAAGTTAAGAGGTTATACAAAGCTTTAGACATAAAAAAAAAAAAAAAGAGAAGTGATCATTATTTTAATGGCTTAGTGATGGCACGGCCACCTCTACTGGCTGGTTTGCTGCCTCCAAGGGCCTCCTCCCCAAAATGCCTGGCTACCATGGAGTGACATAAATGGAAGGATACTGTTCCTCGTCCTCTGCAGAAAGCAGTGTATCAGGCTTTGCCTGCTTTATTCAAAGCAAGCAGGTCATGATCTCTAATCATAGGGTCCAGTATCTCTTTTCTCAAGGTGCAAGAGCCTCAGTACTTTCACAATAAAGAAAGGCTCTACTGTCATTCACTTACTGCCATCCTGCTGGCATGGGTTCAGCTGCGGAGTCTTAAACAGATGGAGTAAAATCCGGCAGGTCAGACGTGCTCCTGGTTCTGAGTCCTGTTCACTGCAGGCTATGTAAAGAAAACAGCCGACTGAGATGTCTTAAGCACCAGGACAGCTGATTCTCAATCCAAAAGCTATTCACAGTGCACTGCCCTGCAGCAGCCCATTGAGAAGCTCAGCAGCCTTATTGTATTTACAAATATGGAGCACGTGCAGCAATTAACATGCAAGTGAGCAAATCCATCGGTGTTATCCCCAATGACATGCACTGCATTCTGCTTGCAACTTCACCCCATCAGAGTCTGGATGCTGCAGTCCCCAGAGCACAGCTAGGAAGGCTGGTGGCAGAGTAAAGGCAGAGCGACCCAGGTGCTGTAGGCCCAACTGGTCAGCTGGCTGCTCTAGCCAAAGTGCTAAGCTGAACCATGTCAGCAGTGGGAGGAGTACTGCTGGACTCCTGGGCTGAGCACACTGGTCAGACAGCATGGCTGATAACATCTCTCTGTGCTTACTTCAGCTTGCACACAAACTCCAGAGAGCAAGATGTTGAAAAGCCTTAGCACAACCAGTTTTTGACAGAAACCACAAAGCCAGAAACTCTCTAAAGTCAAACATTCAATTCTTAAGTACCATTCTATAAAAGAAGTATTGGAGGCATGTTTCACAACTATGGGGTTCACAAATACCCATCAAGCACAAGACTTTGAGCCAGAACTGAGACCCAAGCCCAGCTTTCTGCAGGGACACACTTACCAGCATTGAGGAGTGAGGGAATAGCAGCACAGCGAATCAGGTCCTCAAGCAGCAAGCACTGCCGGGCAATGAGAATGGCAACAAAGGTGGCCAGGGAATCATGGAAAGATAAGTCACTGACCTGGAAGAGAGGAGATCAGCCAGTGATCACAACAGTCTCTGCCTCATTCCCTCTGTCAGCAATTCCTCAGATTGCCTAAGAGCTGGGGAGGGGGGGAGAAGGGCCCATAACCCCAGGTCAATATCCATGATCATGCATGATCTGCAACAAACCCCAAAAGGTAGCCCTGGTATTCAAAGCCTGTCCCCTGTCCTCAGAAGACAAAGCCTCCACCCCTTGTTCATTTCTGTCTTCTCCCAAGGGATCCCTTCACTCCTGCTTCAATTCCTTTTCCCCATTTGTACGTTTGCACTTGCATCAACATTGCAGAGGAGATCATTGAAGCCACAGGTCCCATTATTGGAGGAACAGCACAAAGCTTTGAGCACACCCAGCCACTCGGCGCTTAGAGACTTGCAGTAGCCCGTTAGCTCAGCACACAGGATAGCAATGTCGTTCACCCTGTTAAATAAATAATGAAAAAAGCAGACTGTCAACTTTGTTACTCGCGCATGACATCAAGCCTGTGACTCTCTAAGGGACCCCAGCCGTGGCTCCTTACTCCTCACACCTCAAGACAGCCAAGGAATGGCAATGGGCTTTCTTACCCTCACCTAAAGATATTACAATCTCAATAGAACCATGAAAATTCTGCCTCTCACCTGTCTGGATCGTGGTGTCCCACACACACGTGCATAAGTGCATTACAGACGAAACTGTAGCGGTTGGCTGGATTTTCATTGAGGCTCTTGCCCAGGTTGGTGTATGTAAAGTTATGTGCAGATGGATTCTCAATCGTGTCAATCATGAACTCTGGTTCCCATAGCATGTTGGAGTCAGATGGCTCAACATTGCAGTAGATTGTATTCTTCACCTTGGAGCAGAAGTCACTAAACAAGACAGAGGAGAGATTAGGAAAACAAAGAACTAAGCTTCCACTGAACTCTAATAAGCAAAGCAATCCTGTGCAAGACAAGCCCTCCCTGGCAAGAACAGGGGGAAACTCAAGATCACTGTGTACCAACAGAGACTCTCCCAAAAGACTGAAGCTGATTCTTTGTTGTGGAAACACCTGGAAGTTACGCCTGGGCTCAGTGAACATAACATGGGAATGGCTATTCCAGGTCAGGTTGGGGGAACACTTAGCTCAGCCCTTGGCATCGGAACAGTTGATGCCCAGAGGAGAGTTTAAGAGCAAGGCAGGTATGTGGCAATACTGTTTTCCAGCATCCTTCCCCATCCTGCTGCAACTTAAGGCTCACAGATTTTCAGTTAAAGATAATGTCCTCCTCAACAGATTTTCCTCCTGCAAATTTGTCCAGCTACTTTTGGAGTCCAGTAGAATTTTTTCCACAACATGGAACGAGTTCCATGTTAACTATGAGAACTATGAAGTTAATTCTTTTGTTCTGAACCTACTATTTGTTATTTTCTATTAATTCCTTTTTCTGCTTGTATTTTAAGTCCTACTGAACGTTCAGTTTTCCTCTTCTGTGGGGAGGAGATTCAGTTCCTCACAAGTCAGTCATTCCAAACCTCTGGTCATTATCCACTCACCACCCTTTGGGCCTAACTGGAAATGCCTTTTGGAGCCTTTTGCCCCAGTCCACAACGCGCAGATGTACCATGACTTCAATGTTGGCCTAATGATGCTCTCTGGTCTGCTCTCCATTCCTTTCCAAAACAATACCTAACATTTAATTTACTTCTTGACTGTTACTGAACACTATGATGGCATTTTCAATCACATATCTGTTACAGCTCAAAGATCCTTCATCCAACCAATAGTATATATCCATCACTACATACAGCTTGGAAGGGAACCAGGACAGTCCTACGTGCATTACTTTGTTTAAACAACACTAAACTTCATCTGCCAGTTTATCACCTGCTCACCATCACTGCGCCCTCCTACAACGATCTGCAGCCAACTTCTATTGTTATACGCTGAGTAACAGTTACATGAAAAGTTTTGAGACCACTCATACAACTTTTGATGCATAGAACAGCAGAAGCCCTCACAGCGTCCTAATGGACTCCTCAGGGAGGGATCACCCTCAAAATATAAACTCCTTCCCACTCCTTGTCTGTATCTCTAAGCTATTGTTTGCCTGCTGGAGGATATTCCCTTTCATCTGTGATCATTTAGTTTAAACCCTTGCTGAACAGCTTTTGGGGACTCAGTGAGACTAATGCCAGGTTTCTCATTTCTGTATGTGTGATGACTCCTCCAAAGAACCCCAAGGCAGCTGTGAGCACAGCACTCCCTCTTGCTCTCATTTCAGTCCAGAGAGAGACTTCAAAGGCTCTCAGCAGCCAGGATTTTAGCCAGCTGGCACCAAGGCACAAGCCCCTCAATGAGGGGTAACACCAAGGGTTAGATATCCCTACGCACTGGAACCACTAACAGGGAGCGGGGGCTGGGAGAGAAGACAAAGTGAAGCATTCTACCAGATAACGGGGCTGTCAGAATTACACCTTCACAGGATAATGAAAGCAAAAATCCAGGGAAATGTGTGGAACTCCATCTCTAGGCTGCCAAGGGAGGAGCTCCACAAGGAGCTGGTGGGGGCACAGTTCCCAAGAGAAGAACTGCAAAGGGCAGAAGGGCACAGAGTAAAAGTAAGCCCTCAGGACAGAACCTTGGGGGCAACATCAGCAGAGCAGAACCTGAAGAGCCAACAGGGGCAGAGCAAGGATAAGGAGCACAAAGGAGTACAGGAACAAACCCAGAACCAGGCAGAGCAGGTTCAGAAGCAATCCAAGGATTATTAGGGAGCTAAGTACAAGCAGAGAACAACTATTAGGATAAACTGCTCGGTCACCAGAGTTTGGTAGAAACAGATCTCTCTACTTCTCTCCTCTAGGAGTTGGGTAAGAACAGACCTGTGGAGGTGCAGAGGAATGCTGAAGCCAATTTACCAAAAACTTAATGATCTAAGAGTGTCAAAATTACACATTGGGTCATTACTGCCTGTAAAACAGGCACTATTCCCAAGATTTCAGTTCCCCATTGAGAGGATCTCAGTGAAAATCCCATCAAACAAGATCACGAGCAACACTTAAGCCAAGGTGCTATACTGGTCAGCACCCACTTCCTCCCACCTGCCTCAGACTCACCTAAAAAGCTCCCCAAATTTACTTTTGAGGTGACTGCAGGAGGTATAGAGGTCGTAGAGATAGGCCAGGATACAGCGCTCTGCTGAGGAGCCATCTGAGCGGTTCATGCCGTGTTTCACCACCCCACACAGGCTGTGTAGAGACAAAAAAATGCTGCAGCAATAAGAAATAAGGAATAACCTCATTACAAAGATATCTTCCTGAGCTCACAGCAAGAGGGCTTACTGAGATACCCTGTCCCCTACAACTTGTGTGAGCTGAACCCTCAGGCATGAAGTTTCCACTTTTTAGGAAGGACACAGATATATCCCTGCCCCTTACACGACCCCAGAGGACAGGCTGCTTCCTTCCACACGGTGAGGGGAAGATTCCCTTACCCTTCAAAGACTTGAGCCATCTGGTCCTGGTTCAATATAAGGCAGGAGTGGTAGTGTCGCAGCACAGCCACGATGCACAGGCACAAGCTGGTGGTGTAGCTGCCAACAAGGTCGGAGGATTTCAACAGCAGTTCTGCCTCCACCACGCTCAGTTCATTCAGCAACTGTACCCAATGACAGAAAAACCCTTCAACAGCCACAGGAGTAAGGTATGGTCAGAAATGGAGCGGGCGCAACACACCCACAGCCTATAGGACCTGGCAGGGGCTTTCTGCCTAGAGATGTAGCCCTGGAACAGTTGGCACCCATACTTAAACACAACATCTCACTCCGGCAGCACAAGGGACTGTCAGTGCCTGGATATCAGAGGGTGATTGGGGTATGGCCACAGATAGTAGCAGGCAGCTCGTTTGGCAATTCTGTCCTGCATAAATCTCACTCAGCTCCCTTTTTAAGGCTAACAGCCTCAATTCCGTCAGCGACCATAGCAAGGCTTCAAGAGACACCTGGCACAGGCTGCAGAAACAGCAACAGGATTTTAGCAGGATCCAGAAGGCAGCCTGCACTGCCATGTGCCAAGGATCCTTCCAGGGGAGCGAGGTGGGAGAGCTGCCAGAGACAGACGATCCCCTTCTCACTCAGAACAAGGCCTTGCTGCAGCCAGGGACAGAGACGTCACGCAAGTCCTCTGCAGACAACCCTGAAGGCTCTGGAAAAATAATCCTCAGAACGGAACCCCTAAGACTACCTGCCACAACCAACCCATTCCTAACAGCTGCAGCCCAGGAGCACCGCAATGACCACCTCCATGATGCAGGTCAGAGGGTCACCAATGATCCCAGGAGCAGCTCAATCATCACAGCACAGATCTGCCGCCTCTCAGGCTGACGATCCCCTCCCCAGGAAGTGTTTGAGCAGACTGCACTTACCTGGATGGCAAAGTCGATAAGACCACTGATATTGAGTGAATACTCCATCAAGTCAAATATGAACTGCACGTGCTGTACCAGAGGCAGGTGGTACGACATTCCCAAGGCAAAGCTGGTGATCTGTTCCAAGACATTGCGAGATACCTGCAAGTGCAAGGCAACACACAGTACTACCTCCCCTTGCAGAAGTCCCTAAGCAGGCCCATCTCCCTTTCTCTCTGAGCTGCTCTCGGTAACATAAAGGGATGCAGTCAGGGCCCAAGAACGACAGCAGCCTTGAAAGTTTCATACCTGAGATGTGACTTGGTGCTGATCAAAGTGAGAAAGGTGCTGGAACTTTGCAAAGATATCTTCAGCTGTTGGGAATGCTTCTGGCTTGCTCTTTTTCCTCTTCTGGCCTTCTTCTCCACCTACCAAAGTTGTGAGGATCAGAAAATAGTATCAGGCTACCTTCCTCATCAGAGGCAGCCTCTACCATCAGCATCTGACAGTCCCTCAGCAAGACCAGCCCCTGCCACGCAGCAAAGCCAAAAAGCTTGAGCCCCAGACCTTAGACTGATAAGGACCATCTTGAATTCAAAACAGTATACTGCTGAGGAAGGAATTCCTAACCTGAGAATAACAGTAGGGTTAACATCTAGTTTATCCCAAATGAATGTAACTCCTTGGAGGGGAAAAATACTTTCTCTCTCAATTGTTCAATCTCTCTCTCGAGCTTGTTTCTCTCTTGATTGATCTCAGTACACATTCCCTGATAAAAACAGACCTTCTGGATTGGAGATGTTCAGCCTCAAAATTTCTTTGTCAGAACAACCCATCTTTTAAAGAATTTCAAGTTACCTTTCAGAAAGCAGAGTAAGAGAGAAAAAATACTGTAGCCAGATTCTCAGCTGATGGATGTCAGAGGCTTTCTATTGATTTTGACACAGCTATCCAAAGTACCCACCCTGTGCATTTAGCATGTGCCCCGAGCATAAGGGTACGCTACATTTAATCAAGGTCTTTGCCGAATACGCACAGGCAAAGTCCTCTCTGCTTCTTATGCAAGGATCTAAATGCAAGAACTAAAGAAAATAAAATTTGAAAAGCCAAAGTTTTGGCCAGGGTCTCACTCTGAACCTTATATGACTTAATCCTCCCATGAAGAAAAGTTCAATTAAACAGATATTATCAGCAGGAAACCAATTGTCTTACTTGCTGGTTGGTATGTTTGGGAACAAAGCACCACTCCAGACTCTCAGTGACTGACACAGCTCACCAGGCACTGTAGATTATATAAAGCCCTTTCACTGTGAGACTCCAGACAAAGGAGCCAGCCAACTGGAAAGACTCTGCTACTTCAGAAAGGAGTGGCTTAAGCTCTACTAACCCGTCTCTGCAGTGCTCTTTCTGTTTAAGACTTTTAGAATGTCTTTGGTTATTTTCTTGATCGTATGCCGAGCATCGTCCCGTTGTTTTCCAACCCCAAAAAGAACTACCAACCGTTGGTTACACTCGTGACTGCATGATTCCTCCTAGGGAACCAAAAGAGACAACTGCGTTAGCAACTATGAGGCTGAATGCTTTAATCTTGTTTCACATCTGGATTTCCTAAAGGAAAAGGAAAGCTTCATCCCAGAAGTTGCTCTGGGAGGAAGCAAGGAGACATCTTAAGTAGATCACTTCCTGCAGCAGCGCAGGAAAGCACAACTGTTCCTTACCCAGCTAAAGCAGTACCGTAGGGAAACACGGCCTCATGACCAGAGCACAAGGCAGCAACAGGGAAGCGTTATGAGCAGATCTCATACCTGAGGAATAGGAAAGTGTGTTGCATACTGGATGTGCCGAGGCTGGTCATACAGGGATGCTAGCATTCCTTCCACAGACTTATCCTTCAGTAGTGGCTTTGCTTCCTTTTCAGGATCTGGTTTCTCAGGGGAAGGACTGGCTTTAGATTCACAATGCATTGGAGGAGAAAACATCTAGGGAGACAAAAGGACAAGAAAAGGTAGCTAGGGAATATGGTCATGCAACATTGAAGAGTGCTGAAGGAAGGTACATCTCCTCAGGCCTAAACAAGGGCAGGAAGAGGGTGGCTTGGAGAAACATCCAGTTCTTAGGGCAATGACCAAGGCAACGTGCTAAGACACTAACCCCATTTCTGCTTCTGGTCCGTGTTGTATGTTGAATTAACAACAACAGGAAATAAATAACCACAACTTCAGATTTTGGGAACAACCACCTCCACAGAACAAGCAAGGATCCTGGGAAAGCCATGTAGCTCTGCACATCACATCTGTCTAATGTACCTTGGAAGGCCAGAAATGGCTGCAGGAATGTGGGTACTCCGAGATTTTTTTAACCACCACAAGTCATTTTTATTACTATGTGCTTCCAAGCGTTCTGCAGCCATGAACTATGCCTGCAAACTTATCTTGAAAAAAAAAAAAAAAAAGAAGAACCACCTATGCCTGCAAAAGATAAGTATGATGACAGCAGAACTGTGTCATCTCCCAGGTCATCAAGAAAACCCCTGCCAACACTAACTGGTCACTCTCAATCTCCTGGTCTTACCATGCTCATCCATTTTCCACCCACTTCCAAGCAGCCCATTTCCTACCCTGCCCAAACACTGGGTTGCTAGTTGCCAGAGTGTAAGAGATCCCAGGAATGACTGGGTCTCACTCCACTCTGATGGACTCCAAACAGCATAAACAGGTTATATAGACCTTTTTGCAGTGTCAGCTGCCTTACAACCCAGCCACTTCCAGCATACTCGCCCTGCCGTAGAGGGAAAAAAAATACTGAAAATTGATTCTGTTTCGCCTCAAACCACAACAGGGAGTACTCACACAAAAGCAAGGCACGTGCTGTCCCTGGTCCCACTGCAACCTACTGACCTACTTACTGAGGAACAGGTAGAAAACAGAGGAACGTACCGAAAAGTCTGTCTTTTCCATGTCATCAAAGAGCATGCTGGAGTTGTGGTCAATGTCCATGGGCTCAGAAAGACCTGTGTCCTGGGAACAGAGCGAGCAGCTTTACACATCTCAGTGACGCACCAGGGAATAAGAGAGTATTTGTACAGTACAGCACTCCGTGTCCATGTGGGACAGTGACAGCAATGTGCCAATGCACCCATGGTGTCTGGCAAGTTGGGAGGCTAATACACTGCAAATATCATCGACAGGCCTCACACAGCACCTCATGATAAGCTGCTCTGAGCAGCGCAAGATTTTCCTGCCTACCCCTTTACACTCTGCAGGTCCTTTCCAGCCTTCTACTTTCCAAACTGAAACACTAGGGAAATAGGCTGGGTGGGGGAAGGAGAAGCATGAGTCACCGGTACACCCTCCCGCAGGGAATAGCAAGGAGGCTCCCAAGCTGGTAAAAATGGGCAAGCACACCACAGGGACATGCAGAGGAGGGCCATGGTGCTTGCGCTCTCACCTCTAGCTTGATGCCACTGCTTCCCTCTGTCTCCTTCCTATCATGCTCCTCAGCAGGGTCATCGAAGGGGGAGGGCGGGCGAGGCCCATGAGAATCCATGGCAAGGTCACCTCGGGAGATGAGTGTGCACATGTAGATGTTGTGAGAGAAGACATCATGTCGGATTAGCTCACAGAACAGCAGCACCAGGTTAAAGAACTCCACCTTCTCATTTTCCTTCCCAGGATCAGCTGAAAGGACAGCACAGACAGTCAGGGCTACCAGAGTTCTTCTGCAGCACTCTGAGCAGCACCAGCCACCTAACCTAGGGCTAGAGAAAGTGTTTCCAGAGATCTCAACATAGTAAGTGACTGATATACAGTTCTGAGATTACAGCAGGGACTACAAGCAGAAAGCCCAGATTCAACAGGGGGCAATTAAGTAAGTCACAAACTCTCCAGTTAAGTCTCACAGACCAGATGCAAAGGACTTTAGCATGGAAGTGTCATTGCTGGATGCACAGTTGGCTGCGTCATACAAGTACCCTGTCCTCCTTAATCTGTTCGCAGGGAGAGACTACTCCAGAGCTTTATCACTTACTATTCAGAAACCTCCCTCTAGTTCTCAGACTGAATTAATTCCTGATTAGGCTACAGCAATTTATTCTTGGTCAACACTCTGTTAACAGAAGTGCTTCCACCTCATCTTTCTGTCGTCTGGCCCTCCAGGCTGCTTTCCCTGCCTCTCCCAGGTATGCTCTGAATGACAAGGAAGCCAGAGAGAGAATTTAGATACATAAAAGAATAGCACACAGATTCAAAGTTTGCAGGAGAGGAAAAGCTAGAAACCAGGAGACCATAAGTTCTTATTACATACTTAGCATAGGAGCTTGGGTGTCAAGGAACTGCATAAGGACATCCTGAAAGACAGGAGCGCTGGCTGCCGAGAGAGAGCCTGAAGAGATGGAGCCCTTCTCATCCACGACTTCAGAATCCCCACATCTCTGGAGAAAGAGAAAAAAGTACCAACTGCTGTCACAGAGGAGAAACTCACTATCCATAAAACCCAAAAAGAAGTCTTCAATCCAAAATTTCTATCTTGCACTTACAGGAAAGCCACAACACAGGCTTCTGTAAACTACTTCAGAATCTCCAAGTTTGACAATACTCCTGCACTTCAATCACCTGTCTTCAAATGTATCCAAGAAATGGGATACACACCATCCCACAGGCTCATTTATGACCTACTTTGGGTTAGATGGAGCAAATGCCATAATTAACAGCACCAGTGTTAAGAGGCATCGTGCTTATCAGCCTTTGCCTTTCGGTGGAGTAGTTAGACAATATGAGCTAGGTAACCTCTGCTCTCCTTTACTGCTGCTAGCCTTCCAGGAACGAGGACTCACCTCGGCCTCTATCTCTGCTTGACGCTTCTCCAGGAGTTTGGCCACAACCATAGCCCTGTGGCGTCCAGAGCGTTTATAGCTGACAGCCCACTCGCACAGCAAGGCCACCACTGCATCATCATCTGGGGAGATCTGTTGAGATACATAAACTACAGTGAGAACCTGAGCCAAACAGAAGAGGTGAGCAGTCCTAAGGCCTCAGGTTGGATAGAACAATGAGTCTTCTTCTGCTGAAGACTGCTACCATTCCCCTCTTCCTACCACAGAGGACAGATATGAAGCTAAAGGCTGCTGTGACTCCATGTTGCCACATGAGGTGATCCACAACCCTTGACAAATCTCCAGGCTGGCTTTGCTTCAGAAAATCATCTCTCTTTCAGCAGCCCATCTATGGAGCACTGATCTTAGCAAAGAGTTAAACATGCCTTTCGACAGCATTCTACAAAGTATGCAAACTACCAAACTACTGAGTCTGCAGCCTGGTTGTATTGGTTGCACTATGGTCCTACACATCATAAATATGTCACCCCCCAGGCTAAGAGGAACTTGAACTGTGAGCTCCCAGACTCCCAGGAAGCAGCTGCCAGCCCAGAATTTGACAAGGCTAGCACTTCTCTCAAACACATAACACGACTTTATCATAAATCTGATATGCAGACTGATGTCTTCCATCAGGAGACTCTCCTCAGTTAGCTGTGTGGACCCTCAAGCTTACACGGACTTGTTAGCGTAGACTTTCTAGAGCACAGACACACTCCCCCCCCATTCTCACTTTAGCACCTCCCCAACTTAAGGTTGCATGAAACCCTTTTCAATGGAGATCACATCTCTTGGCCAAAGGCCACTACCTAGTCAGCTCTCTGTGGACACAGTACAGTAACCGTGGAATACAAACAAGAACATAGCACAACCCAGACCAGGGCCCAGCAGCAAAGTCCCAAGGCACCTCGTGACTGTCTTTTGTTGGACCCAGCCCAAATATCCTGTTATACAAGGAATCCAAAGAGTTGCTGAAGTCAGATCTTTCAAAGCTGTGACTGTCCAGAACTTCTAAAGTGTGCAAGACACGGCCAATAGTGAAACCTAGAAGGGAACAGAGAAGAAAAATGCCTATTTTGCAACTGGTACAACAGACCACGGAGCAAAAGCTTCTGTGAGCACACTGCTCAGGAGACTGCCTAAGGAAAGCTGTACCAGACAGGCAAGAGTCCACCTAAGTTTAGTAGTCTGACTCTCACAGCAGATGTTCGGGGAAAGTATCAGAACATGGCACTTATACAAGAGCGTAGCGCTCTGGTACACATTTCCAGCTTCCAGTAACAGAAGCTCCCCCTACACCTGGGGAAACAGACCCATGCAAGATTTTGTACCAGAAAGAAAAAAAAAAAAGCCATTTGTTTTTTTTTTCCACTGCTGACAGTAAACGCCAACGGAAACAGGAAAAAAAATCAAAGAAAATAGCCAGATGGGAAGTTTCTCAGGGTAACACATGGAACAGGGGACAAAAACTTTAACCTACAGCAAGTTACCTGCTGTGGTTTCCTGGCACTTGTCAAATGACCAGCGAACCTCCACAGCCTGGCCACGTTCCTTTATCTGCTGCTCAATTTCACGCAACTTTGCTCGAACCTAAAAACAATGGACTTGTGTAAATATACAAAAGGATGCCTTGGAAGAAAAGAAAACCCTGACAGATCTAAGATACAGCTCTTATCCTGGAGCAAAAGAGCTCCCTTTTTTGAAGGCTGCTCACCTGCTGTGTAAAAGCTGAATTCCCTCCAGGCATGGGCAAGTTGGATGGGGCAATAGGCAGGTGGTCTAACGGGGAGCCAGTCTTTATCCTGCTATCAGTCAGTGAGTAATGCCACACAAGGGCACTTGGGCAACACAAAATTATACTCTGCAACAGATAGAAAAGTCAGCAAATCAAGGTAAAAACAATTAAGTTAGATTGCTTTCCACTGACGTAAGCATTCCTTTATCCTACTGCCCAGGCATTCATCATCCTGTACACATATTTACTGTTTGGATTTTTTTGTTCTAAGCTCTGAAAGAGTCTTCAGGCTAAAGACAATACTAAAGTAGGAAAGTAAACTAGTATTTTTGCCACACTGAGGTTTTTTGCCCTAGGTATCCTTAGGAAGCCAAGAACAGAGTTCCGTGTAGTCCAAAAGCAGCAACAAGTTGCTGTAGAATTCCCCGCTCTAAACAGGACTTATTTTCTACACATCATCAATGCACAATCCAACCCTTGTGGTCCAGGAGCAGCATTTACATTCGTGACATCAAGAGTGAAGTGTGAGAAGAAGCATGAGTCAACAGACCCAAACTCATTATGTTACATTATTTAATAACTACAAGAATGATTATAGTAACAATACTATTATATACACATTTTCATTCTTTTATCATCTTGTACAGACACTCACAAAAACACAAAGCTTCACTGAACGATTCCTAGGATACACCCCTACAGCTTCTGGCTCACAAGGAGCCAGACGTTAAGATAGACATCCAATACTGTTTTAAACACTCAAACCAAAGAATCCATCATACCTCGAGAACATTTGAGCAAAGGTTAATTACATACACTGTTAGAAATGCATCTCTTCCCATCCTCACTTTACCCAGCTCCAACTTCCAACCACTAGATCTTATTCTGCCTTAACCTTATCTACTACCTGCAGATCAGAAGATCCTGCAGGTCTATCAGAAGAGCTTTTCTGAGGCATACTAAAAAAGATCAGACCATCATTAACCAATTTGAACCTTTTAAGCAGGTTGTGTTCAAACCCCAAATTTTTCAACCCCCCAATCAGCCAAGTCTTTAAGGCGTATGTGCCCGTGTACTTTTCCTAAAGTAAGCTTCCAAAGGACTTTAATGTTGAAAAAGACATGTTTCATCACACAGAATGTAGAAAAAAAAACCCTTTAAACCATTTAACTGAAAGTGACCAAGAAAGACTTAGTAGGAACACAAAGGGGTTATTTATAACCCCCATATTGCTCTCTAGCCCCTGCAGACAGATCTTTACTTCCAGCTAACTGTACTCTAGGAATTTTCTTTCTACCCTGTTTGAGAGCAGCTGGCTGCTTCTCAATCCTGTCAGGGCTCCTTGATCTCTAGCTTCTCTGGTGAGCTGCAGCTTGCCAAGGTCTGTGCTCTCTTCCTATCCATCTTCTGCTCCATCCTGCACTCTCCAGAATCTCCTCTGCTTTAACACACTCCTTTCCGCCCCTGGAAAGGGCAAATCTCCACTCCTCTTGCAGGAGACTTCATTTTCTCCTCGAGGGAGAAAAAACACAAGCACGAACACACATGCTGAACAGAACTCACCTATCTCCCTCTCCCACAAGGACAGTATGAATCGAGTCCCACAGTGACACAACAGCATTTGCCCTTCAAACATCCATCAATAAGGCTTCAGCAACCTTGTCCTTTTACCACAAGGTAAGGTTTAATCAATTTGAAGTATAAGGACTATGGGGTTTGTGTTACTCCTTTTTAATAGCCTGCTGCCACTCCAGAGGAGAGTGGTCTGCCTAAACCATTGGAGTACTTCCCTAAAGAAGTGAGAGGGGTTGTTCTTTGTGTGTGCTGGTTGTTTGGTTTGGGTTTTTTTTTTGTTCCATGGGGGTGGGTCTTTCTGATGGAAGGTTGTTTGTTTTTAAGGGTTCACAAGATTAGGAAGCACTCTTTAATTTCTGGCATAATTTCCTTTCCTAGTTGACACGTTACTGACATATATAATATCTTTCTCATCCCCTTTTCTGCAAAGCTTTTCCAGCCATCTGAGGCACCTGTCAATAGAGCAAAAGGCTCTATTGCAACCCATTTTTCTGATGCCAGTCAGTCAAGAGCACTGCTACAGCACTGATGTTTGGTACAAAAGCTGTGTAACAATTCAGCAAAGACTTACCCTTTGACAATCATGGTTTGATATTTCTGTACTCCCCAAGTTGCCAACCCAGACCGTAATGATCCTTCAGTGATGGCACACAATATAAACCGTCCCTTTTGAGCCCACTATCACCAACCACTACTCAAACCTACCTGGAGAATGCAGCTGAGCCCGTACACCACTGGCCGGTGCTGGGGGCACAGCAGTAAGTCGCTGAAAGGGCTGGGAGGAGGATTCGCTGCGGCTGGCTGAGGGGTGGGAGTTGAGGGGAGAGCGTTCCCCGTCTGGGCGGAGAGGATGTGGGGCGGGTGCCCCCCAGCACCGTCCAGCTGCATAGCGAGCCTGCGGGTGCAGAAGTAGGCCAGACGTCTGGACAGGTACGCAGACTGCACAAACTCTCCAGAGTACTGCAGGGAGGGAAATGGCCTCGTTACAAGAAACACAAGAGAAAAGCCTTGAACCCCCCAAAATAGTATAATGCGTGGCACTGCCTTGTAGAGACAATCCCTTTTACACCGAGCTCCTTGGCATCATCAATCACCCACTGGCTACTAAGCATCAGAAAAACCCTTTACATGCTCTATGGCAATGACTTTGTGCATCAAAATGTACCCACACCCAGCCTTCCCAGGGCTTCAAAGGTCTGTCCACAATCTGTTGCGACAGAAAGAAAGAAAAGCAGTTTCCATGTGGTGGTGTGCTGCAAGTCCAACTATCACAGCTAGGACATGGGCAGGGGTTACCAAGTCCAGTGCAGGGAAACAGGGTCAAGGAGAAAGAAACAGAAGAGACCAGGACTAAAACAGGTTTCCTTGCATGAGCTAAGAACGACATTCCCTAGTGTTCTCAGTGCAAAATAGCTCACCATCCCTTAGGCAATAGGAAGGGGACTGACAACAGGAGAAGTAAACGCTCTCCTGATGCGAGACTGGTACATATTTCTCACCCGCAGCAGCAGGGGTAGGAGCATTTTCAGAAATTCATCTTCTCCTGACCGTATCTTCTCAAAGCACTCGAGGACCCACGTCAGGAATTCATGCCGGTCCAGCATGCCGTCCTGCACACAGATAAAGGCACAGCAAACAGACAAAAGCTGAAGCAACATCCGCTAAGGAAAGGCAGAGCAGCAGCTGCTTGCTTTCTAACAGTGGAAATAAATCTAGAAGCTTACACAGCTCTGTACTACCCCTGTTCTACTACTGAGCTCAAAATTGCAACCAGCCCTAAAATTCTATTCACAGAAAGAGAACATCATGAAAAAACAAGTCATTTTGCATCCACTTCCCCTAGCCCTCATCTGCTACACCCCCCACTCAGCAGCCCCCTCCAGCCCCTCACCTGGAACATGAACATAGCGAGTTTCTCGTTGTAGTCCCACTGCTTCAAAGCTTGTTCAACCTCCTGCGGCATTGGCCCAGAGGGTGAGCCACAGCCTTGCCCTGGGAGCTGCCTGTAGAACTCTGCAATTTTCTGCAGCTGCTCTGACAAGTACTTGGTGATGATCTGCGTCCATTCTGGAGAAGAGGAAACAGGGTGGTAAAAAGAAGCAGGAAAGAACCAGGCTGCTGCATAGGTGGAAAGCCAAAAAGGTTCCTGTCATTTGAAAAGGACAAAGAAAGAAAAGTAAGTGCCACAATATTAGCTTTGTTTGTGGCCTGGGGGCAAGGAGGAAGAGGCATCCACACAAACATGGAACAAGGGGAAAGACTCCTTTGTTTGGGGGCAGGGTTACTTTGTACAGGAAAAGTTGGGAAGAAAGATTCCTCCACTGTAGTTGTTGAGCGTGAGCAGGGAGAGACAAGAGGCTTTCCAGGGGGGGAGAGGTGTTGGGCCACCTGGTTGAGCATCCTCAGTAATCTTACAGACAGCAGAAACACTGGAAACACTTCAACTCTGAACTTGTTCTGAATCTCTTTCAGATAACACTGTAAAGCCATAATCAAATATTTTTTTAAATAATTGTTTTTACTAAAACCTAACCGTACAAGACACAAACTCAATACACAAAGCGACAGCACAATTACACTCCTCTGGGACAATGCAGATGGCAAAACCCAAGGCAAAATGTGCAAGAACGTGAAAAAAACAACACAGGGTGAGCAGCAGGAAAACCACTCAAAAGAACAGGAAAGTAAATGAAATGGATTAGGGAACAGCTCATCCTGGATGCCATCTTTTTAGAAGAAAAAAAGGTCACCGGGAGTGGTCAGCATGGATTCACCAAGGGGAAATCATGCTTGACCAATCTGATAGCCTTCTACAATAGAATGACTGGCTGGGTAGATGAGGGGAGAGCAGCGGATGCTGTCTACCTTGACTTCAGCAAGGTTTCTGACACTGTCTCCCATAACATTCTCATAGGTAGGCTCAGAAAGTGTGGCTTAGATGAGAGGACAGCGAGGTGGATGACGAACTGGCTGGATGGCAGAGTGATCACCTGTAACTAGTGGTGTTCCCCTGGGTCTGGGTTCCATCTTGCAAAACATATTCATCAAGGGCCTGGGTGAGGGGACAGGGTGTACCCTCAGCAAGTTTGCTGATGACACAACACTGGGAGGGGTGGCTGACACACCAGAAGGCTGTGCTGCTGTACAGAGAGACCTGGACAGGCTGGAGAGTTGGGCAGAGAGGAACCTGATGGAATTCAACAAAGGCAAGTGTAGGGTCCTGCACCTGGGGAGGAATAACCTCCTGCAGCAGGACAAGTTGGGGGTGACCTGCTGGAGAGCAGCTCTGAGGAAAAAGACCTGGGAGTCCTGGTGGACAACAGGGTGACCATGAGCCAGCAATGGGCCCTGGTGGCCAAGAAGGCCAATGGCATCCTGGGGGGCATCAGGAAGAGTGTGAGCAGCAGGTGGAGGGAGGTCATCCTGCCCCTCTGCTCTGCCCTGGGGAGGCCCCGTCTGGAGCACTGGGTCCAGTTCTGGGCTCCCCAGTTCCAGAAGGACAGGGAACTGCTGGAGAGGGCACAGCAGATGGCTACAAAGATGATGAGGGGACTAGAACATCTCTCTTATGAGGAAAGGCTGAGGGACCTGGGTCTGTTTAGTCTGGAGAAGAGAAGGCTGAGGGGGGATCTGATCAATGCTTATAAATACTTAAAGGGAGGGTGTCAGGAGGATGGGGCCAGTCTTTTTTCAGTGGTGCCCAGGGACAGGACAAGAGGGAACGGGCACAAACTAGAACATAAGAAGTTCCACCTAAACATGAGAAGGAACTTCTTTGCTGTGAGGGTGGCAGAGCCCTGGAAGAGGCTGCCCAGGGAGGTGGTGGAGTCTCCTTCTCTGGAGACATTCAAAACCCACGTGGACATGTTCCTGTGCAACTTGCTCTGGGTGGACCTGCTCTGGCAGGGGGTTGGACTAGATGATCTCCAGAGGTCCCTTCCAACCCCTACAATTCTGCGAAATAAATACATCTAACAACCGAATCAACCTCCAGAAACAGAGCCAAGAAGCCTGTGTAATCTTTATACCAAAGATAAACAAAAAGGAAAAAAAATATCCATGGACTTGCATTGCTAACACTGCCTTTGAAAGGAGTGCGGTCAGGACCCATAGTACCAGCCACACAAACCAGAAAACAGCCAATGGAGCTCTCCTAGACTGCAGCAATCTCAAGCAGGCCAGGATGCAAAGGATGTTAGATATGGGATCCAGTAAGGCTTAAGAAATTTGAAATCACAAACAAGGAATAGCATAGAGGAATTCTGTGGGAAATATACTTACTCATTTAAGCAGCAGCTGATCAGTCACCATTAAATTATAGCGTTTAAGAAAAAAAACGGGTTGTACAGTGAAGGAGCACAGTAGAACTTAACAGGGAGAAAGAAGAGATAGGCTCTCAGAAGTATTTGTGGCTGCCAAGACTTATTTTTCAACAGTGTACTCTCACAGGTGGGCCCTGCTGTTTTAGAGAGTTATGCGTGTCAGAGCACGGGGAATTATCAGCAGGAAACAAGTTCATATGAATTTCCAGGCTACCTCTTACTCTTTAAGAACAGGCCGAGAAGGAAACATCTAGGACAGATAAAACCAGTGCTCGGCACAAAGTGCTTACCGATGAAGGGATCGATGACATGACGCTTTTTCACCTTGGTTTCTGTGATGGCAGCATAATAGGCGCAAGTCATTTTGATGAGCCAGGCCGCTCTCATTACTGGAACAGTGTATTTCGCCAAATAACCAAAGACCTCTTCCTTTTTGCTAAAAATGGGCACCTGTAACAGAATCGAGAGGGAGAATTGCAACCGAGGACTTAGATGGGAACTACTCCAAAGCAACCTCTGGTCAGAAGGCAACAGTACCAGAGCTGCATTTCAGTATAAACAGAAACAAAACAAACTGGAAGAAGACAGAGAACAAAATTACATCACTGTAAATCCATGCCCAGCATCCTGCTAACAGCTCTGAGGATATCCTCCAGACAGGATAGAAACAGGTACGAAAGACATAGGTAAGGACCCAGTGAGAAACACACTCAGTTTGCTATACAGACTGAAGGTTGGACTCTTTGTTTATGTAAAAAAAACAGAGTGGGTACAAAAGTCTCGCAATATCATGAGTAGCAAACAGTGAGAGACATGGAATCAAGTACCGCAGTAGAAAGAAGTTAATAAATTCAAGATTCAAAATACAACATGGGAGGATACCAGTGAAATCATCAGTGAAATCATCAGACTGCAGATCTATAAACCAGGAAGCAGTAACACATCACAGGAAAAAGTACAGCTGAGGGGCTCATTTCCACGGGATATCACAGAGAGCAGAAGGTTGTGTGTGTTCACAGAGGAATGACACAAATTCACAGAGGACAGGTCCATTTGGTCGGTATCTCAAAGTCCCCGAAGTACCGACAGTTCGATTGCTTTGCTATGTTTCTTACATCCTTCCCAACCACTCTCTGATGCCTCAAAGACACGGCCTGTTTGGCTCCCGACAGTGGCTGCCCTCGTGTCCAAGTCCATGAAAACCGATGAACCTCTCAGGCAATGCCTTGAGAGGTTCAAGCTTTCACAGTGACCTCAGGAAACTGACAGCCAATGTGCAAAGAAGGACACAAGGACTAATTTTACAGAGAGACAGAGTCTGGGAAAATCCAGTTACTTTATTTTCCCTCAGGAGTGACTCAGAACTTCAAGGACCAGACAAACTCCAGCTTCTAAACTAAATGCTCTACTACCATTTCGCAACTGGGAGTTGGGTTTTTCCACAAGGCAGACTAAATTCTCGAGTTCCTTGTTTGTAGGCCCACCCTGATAGAGAGTTAGCTCCCCTTGTTATGGGGCTCGATAAAATGGCAGAGTAAGACCCTTCTTTCTTCTTCCGTACTCTACAGAATCCACTGCTACCAGGGAAACATCTAGCCCTAGACCCCAGGGCACAGAAATGCTCTAGCCTGGCTGAGACAGCTGTAATACACATCCTCTTCTCAGCTTTCAACCAGAAACCTGTGTCACTGCAACAGAAGCCTGGCAAGTCCCTCAGCTGGTTATTTCCGGTAATTCTCACTATGACTTTTGAGAACTTGAAAAACTCTCCACAACAGGAACAGTCCCAACCTAAACAGCAGGCCAAAGGCAACAGTGGCCAAACCGTATCATATACAAGCCAAAAGGCCAAGTTGAACACAACCTCCAAACAACAGGCGAGGGACCGGTTCTTTGAGTGGGGACAGCTACAGGCAGAGCTCTACAAATCCAGGAAACACTTTGCAAGCGAAAAGCTTTAAGAGACGTAGAAAGAAGAACCTTCTCCAAATAGGAAAAAAACCTTCTACTATACGAACACTTGAGAACCAAGCCCAGATTAAATGCTCTGCTCTGCCAGGCAGCCTCTCCTGGAACATACCTTCTTAGCGAGATGAGTGAGGGGCTTAGTCCCAGCCAGATCTGTGAACCAGTTGTTTATGGCACTCTGAGAACGTGCTGTCACCAGCCAGAAGTTATCCTTCTGATTCACCTGGGGTTTCCGTCTTCCCGTGTCAGGCAGCGTATTGCATCGCAGCTTTTCTGCGATGATGCTGCTAAAATTTGAACTGATCTGGAAAAAAAACAACACAAAAGAACAGAAGGATGAATTGCATTTCACAGGCCAAAGATCTATTCTGTGTGCTTAAAATCTCATTTATCGCTCCTACCAGAAGTCTCACCAGTATTGACTTTTGAAACACAAAAATCCTGCCAATAATTTCCTTTGGTACACTTGCAAAGAGGAACGCTTCTAGACAACTCATCCAATAATCAAGCAGGGACACAAGATGAGACAGACACAACTTTTTAGAAATACTTGTCAAACCAGACTGAAGACTTCTTACACAGACATCAGCCAAGGAAAAGAAAGACCCTGCGCTAATCGATTGCCTTCCATCCCAGGCCATTACTAGTCCTCTTGTCCAGGAGGCCAGGAAGTTAACGTCTTGATTTTCAAGATTGGAAAATTGGAATCATAGAATCATCTAGGTTGGAAGAGACCTTCAAGATCATCGAGTCCAACCATCAACCTAACTCTGACAAAAACCATCACTAAACCACGTCCCCCAGCACCATGTCAACGGGTCTTTTGAACACCTCCAGGGATGGTACCTCAACCACTTCCCTGGGCAGCCCATTCCAATGCTTGATAACCCTTTCAGTGTCAAATTTGTTCCTAATATCCAACCTGAGCCTCCCCTGGTGCAACTTGAGGCTGTTTCTTCTAGTCCTGTCGCCTGTGATTTGGGAGAAGAGACCGACCCCTGTCTCTTTACAACCTCCTTTCAGGAAGCCTGTTGTATAACTCCCATGTTTGAACTGCCAGAGGTTTCAAGAAGTCTTACTTTTCTTCTACCACGGCCATAATGAAACCAAACCAGTAGGAAGAAGTTTCCCATTTCTGGTATCTTAGTCTTCTGCTTTAATTGCAGAATATAAGGAATTCTAGATGATGGTTTAACAGAGACTGCACCTACGGACCATAAGACAGAACCAAGAACTTGCTCCCTCAGAGGCAGGAGACCGTTCCAAAAGCAGGCAGAACTTTGATTCTGCAGGGACAGAGGGTTAGGTCCTAAAATGCCCATCCTAAAGAAAAGGGTCTCCCGGATCTAGACACAGAGAAGGCATAAGAGGAGCCAGGTCCGGCTGGGGCCCAGCCACCTGCCCCTACGGTCACCGGGCCCTGCCACCCCCCGCACTGTCCCACCGCTCTCACCTTCGCTGGGTTGAAGTTGACATTTTTGGCACTGCCGTGCTCGTCCCCGGAGACCGCCGGCTGGTTATTGAAGCCTTGCTTGACGTTCAGAGCGGTCAGCTCATCCTGCGGGAGAAGGGCGGTCACCGGGGCCCGGCCAGGCCCCTCCACGCCGAAGGCCCGCGGCCTCCGTCCCCGCCGGGGCAGCCAGGCCAGCGCCGGGACAGGGCAGGGGAGGCCCCGGCGGGTCCCGGCCGCCTCCCCCAGGACCCCGCTACCGGGCAGCGCCCCGGCCGGGCGCCGGGGCACCGGGACCGCGCCGCCTTCCCCCCTCGACCCAGCCCTCCCCTCCCCTCCGAACCCGGCGGGACGGGCCCCTCGGGCCCAGCCGCCTCAGGGACGCCGGGTAGCCCCGGGGCCTCCGCACGGCCAGCCCCGCACCTCCTTCTGCTTGGGGTCCTGCGGGTAGACGTCGGGCGGGCCGAGGCGCGGGCGCTTGAGCGGGCGGTGCTCGTAGCTGAGGACGCCGAAAGCCGCCATCCCGGGCCGACCGGCAGCCAGGGGCGGCCGGGCCACAACAAGGACCGCCGGGGCCGCCCGCGCATGCGCCCTGCGCCGGGGCCGCCCGAGCGCCGCGCCGCTGTCAGGGGCGGCGCCGAGGAGCGACGGAGAGCCCGAAAGCCGGGACGGGGACTGACGGAGAGTGCCGAGCGCTGCCGGGGAGGGCCGAGCGCCGCCGGAGAGTGCTGATGAGGGATGGGGCGGCCCTAGGGGCGCGGCGCCCCCTGGCGGTGAGAAGCAGATGGACGGTGGCACCCAAGGGGTGGACGGGCCCGTGTCCCCACGGAGAGGGGGTGAGACGTGGTGGTCCTCAGGGTCAGTGCTGGCATCGGCACTGTTCTGTATCGTCATCCATGACATGGACAGCGGGATGGAGGGCAGCAGCTCTGCGGATGACACCAAGCCGAGTAGTGGGGTGACACGTCTGAGGGACGGGATGCCATCCAGAGGGACCTGGGCAAGCTGGAGGCGTGAACTGAGGCCAACAAGGTTCAGCAAGGTTCAGCAAGGTTCAACAAGGTTCAACATGGCCAAGATCGGGTCAACCCACAGTATCAATCCCGGCTGGGAGATGAAGGGATAGAGAGCAGCCCTGCGGAGGACAACTTGGGGATTCTGGGGGAGGCAAAAGCTGGACATGAGCTGGCAACCTGCGCTCGCTGGCAGCCCAGAAACCCCCCGCACCCTGGGCTGCATCCCTGCATCCCCTGCAAGGCCAGCAGGGCGAGGGGGGGGGGCGGATTCTACCCCTCTGCTCCGCTCTGGGGAGACCCCCCCCTAGTGCTGCCTCCAGCCCTGGGGCCACCAACATCAGGACACGGAGATGTTGGAGCAGGGCCAGAGGAGGCCATGGAGATGCTGGGAGGGCTGGAGCCCCTCTGCTGTGAGGACAGGCTGAGAGAGTTGGGGGGGTTCAGCCTGGAGAAGAGAAGGCTCCAGGGAGACTACATAAAGGGGCTGGGGGAAAGATGGGGACAAACTTTTTAGCAGGGTCTGTAGTGACAGGACAAGGGGTAATGGTTTTAAATTGAAAGATGTAGGTTCAGACTAGATCTGAGGAAGAAATGTTTTACACTGAGGGTGGTGAGACCCTGGCCCAGGTTGCCCAGAGAGGTGGGACATCCCCCATCCCTGGAAATATTCCAGCCCAGGCTGGATGGGGCTCTGAGCAACCTGGTCTCCTGTAAGATGGCCCCGCAAATGGCAGGGAGTTGGACCAGATGCCCTTTAAAGATCCCTTCCAACCCAAACTATTTTATGAGTCTGTGATCCTTACCCCAGGACTGCCCCGCAGCCCACGCACATCCCCCCCCACCACCTTCACCCCCCCAGACACCTGCCCCAGTGGCCCCATACCCACTGTCCCCCCCAACTGCAGCCCCATTGCTGTGCTCGCATCCACCTCCCACATTTCTGCCCCCCATCGCTGGCCCCCACAACCACCTCCCGTAACAGTTCCCAGCTCCCGACAGCTCTCCCCCTCACCCCTGTTGAACGTCTCCCCGTAGCTGCCCCCTGGGACCGCCCCAGTGACTCCCAGCTCTGCCCAGTTCCCAGGGACTCAGCCCAGCGGGTCGGGAGCCCCACACTGGCAGTGCTCCTGGGGGGCAGCCCCGTCGGGGGTGAGCCCTGCGGCATGGCGGGGCAGGCCATGGGAGCACCCTGCCATCAACCGCAGGGTCCCGGTGGGCCCGTGCTGTGGGGCTGGGCAGTAAGGGTGGCCAGCCCCCGTGGGACAAGCCCTGCAGCCCCGATGCGGTGAGACCCATTTGGTCCCATTCGGAGTGGGGTGTGGGGCGCCCCATGAGGCGGGCCCCATGGCAGCAGGCGGTGCTGTGGGGCAGGAAGCAGTGCGGGTGCGGAAACCTGTTCACAAGCGCCCCACAGCCGGCCCCGCCATGGCAGTCCCCGGCACCTTCCTCCCGCCTGTCCTCATCCTCCTCCTCCTCCTCCTCTGCGGGCTGGGCCCCTGCCTCGCCACCGCCCACGGCTCCCCAGGTAAGGGGGGACACACATGGGCACCGGGGGGATGGCGCTCCCCGGGGATGGCGAGCGAGGAGGGCAAGACGTGGGGCTGTGTGGGCCACCAAGGCCTTGGGGGGTGTGCCAGAGCCCTCGTGAGCCCACGTGAGCCAGGGACCCCGGGGGGGTGCCCTTAACTCCCATCCCGGCACTGAAGTATCACTGGCACACCCAGCCCCATGGCTACTGGCCCTGTGACTCTCCCAGCCCTGCGGCTTCTGGCCCCGTGGCTCCACTGGCCCCACAGCTCCCCAGGGGACAGGGACCCTGGCCATGGGGGTCTCCTGGGGCAGGCTGGGTTGGGGGGCAGGGGCAGGATGTGATGGGCAGATCCTATCGCCCTGTGTCAGCCGGCGGATCGGCACCGGGCACCGTTTCCACCCCGGTGACGCCGGCAGTGTCACGCACAGGCTGGGCACGGGGGACAGGAGACGGAAGCTCCTCTTTCCAGCTGGCACCCCTTCTCCCCGGCCCTCGTCCCGCTTCCCGGCCGGCCATCGGTACAATGCCAGCTTTCCAGGGAAACACTGTCCCTCTGTGTCCTGGGTCTTCCTGGGCTGCCGGGAAGGTGCCCTCCATCTCCATCTCCATGTGCGGAAGCGGCCGGAGCATCCGTCGCGTTACACTGCAACCCAGGGAAGCTCTGGCTTCCTCCTTCCCCCGTGGTGCTGACTGAGGGGTTTGGGCCTTGAAAGGGACCGGGTGTCCCCTCGCCTGATTTTTAGGGGGAAAAAAATCCCATTTTCGGGGAGCCTCCAGGACAGCTCCAGGGCGCCGGCAGCCGGTTTGGCACTTGCAAGGGCTCTGCGAGGAGCCTCAGTCCGTCGGAGGAGCTTGTCCCGCAGCATCCGTGCCCAGGGCTGCCGGAGCGGACTGCGGCGTGGGAAGCGGCGCGGGGGTCGGCACCGCTGCAGGGGCCCCGCAGCCCCCAGCCAGNGAGTCACTTCATAGAGAGGTTTCACGATCTGACTATAACCTGGAATATGCCTTCTCCAGAAACCCACAACACCTCAGAAGGCTTGTGTTTCTTTTTTGTTAGTAGGTGGGGACATAGATGTTATTTTGTTAATCACATCCATTGGGATCTGGCGATGACCATCTTGCCATTTAATTCCTAAGAACTGGATCTCTTGTGCAGGTCCCTTGATCTTGCCTCTTTTTATAGAAAAACCTGCTTTCAGAAGAATCTCGATTACTTTCTTACCTTTCCTGAAAATTTCTTCTGCTGTATTACCCCACACAACAATGTCATCAATGTATTGCAGATGTTCTGGAGCTCCACCCTTCTCCAGTGCAGTCTGGATCACTCCATGGTAAATAGCAGGGCTGTGTTTCCACCCCTGGGGCAGTCGATTCCAGGTGCCCTGGACCCCCCTCCAGGTGAAAGCAAACTGTGGCCTGCACCCTGCTGCCAAAGGAATAGAGAAAAGGGCATTAGCAACGTCAGTTGTAGCACACCACTTGGCTGCCTTGGACTCCAGTTCATATTGCAGCTCTAGCATGTCTGGCACAGCAGCACTCAGTGGTGGTGTGACTCCAGTCAGGCCATGATAGTCCACTGTCAGCCTCCAGTCTCTGTGACATTCTGTCACATGTCCTCTGTCTTTCACACTGGCCATATCGGGCTGTTAAAGGGTGAGCGAGTCTTGGTCATCACTCCTTGGGTCTCCAGCTGAGGAATCAGGTTCTGGGTGGGAATCAGGGAGTCGATGCACCGTGGCAGTAGCAATTGGCACCTGCTGTTCTCTAACCCTCAGCAATCCCACAGCAGAAGGGTCATCTGAAAGGCCAGGTAAGGTAGACAGCTGTGTGATGTCCTCAGTCTCTACAGCTGCTATACCCATTTTCGGGGAGCCTCCAGGACAGCTCCAGGGCGCCGGCAGCCGGTTTGGCACTTGCAAGGGCTCTGCGAGGAGCCTCAGTCCGTCGGAGGAGCTTGTCCCGCAGCATCCGTGCCCAGGGCTGCCGGAGCGGACTGCGGCGTGGGAAGCGGCGCGGGGGTCGGCACCGCTGCAGGGGCCCCGCAGCCCCCAGCCAGNCCCATTTTCGGGGAGCCTCCAGGACAGCTCCAGGGCGCCGGCAGCCGGTTTGGCACTTGCAAGGGCTCTGCGAGGAGCCTCAGTCCGTCGGAGGAGCTTGTCCCGCAGCATCCGTGCCCAGGGCTGCCGGAGCGGACTGCGGCGTGGGAAGCGGCGCGGGGGTCGGCACCGCTGCAGGGGCCCCGCAGCCCCCAGCCAGCCCGGGATGTGGCCTCCGGCTGCGTGGGCAGGAGCGGGGCCGGCACCGTGGGGCGGAAGGAGGGGGCGGAGGAGGCAGCGCGGGCGCCCGGAGCGGCCGCTGGGTCTCCCCGGGGCTCGGCCGGGCTCCCCGCAGAGATGGCACCAGCGGGGCTGGGCCCCCGGCCCCGTGGCGGAGGGGCTGCGGGGGGAGCACAGCCCCGTCACGCAGAGACGGGTACACGCGGGCACCCAGAAGGGTAACAATGAGGTGAATTTAGCCCGGACGGAGCCGTCGGGCACAAATCCTCGGTTTTCCCGTGGGACAGGCACAAGGGGTCAGCGGGGAAGGGTTTCCGTCCTGCCCCACAGCGCCGGGGGCGGCAAACGGCGGCTGCGGGGGGACTTAGGGGAGGGGACAGAGGGAACGGGGGCGAAGCGGCACATCTGGAGCAAGAAGAGGCGGTGGCGTGGGTGCAGGAGGGCCAGCCCTCGGCCGGCAGTCCTTTGGAGGAAGCTGTGGGGCTGCTGGTAGCCCAGGCTACCCCTGGCTACCCCTGGCTACCCCTACCACGTCCCTGCCCCGGCGTGTGTGCAGGGAGTGGAGGGGGCCCGGCCCCCGTTGGGGTCCCAGGGAGAAAGGCTGGCGGGGACATGTCCCCCCGGTGCGCTCCCGGGGCCCCGCAGCCTCTGTCCCTCGCAGGGGTGGAGTGTGTCTTCTTCAACGAGGAGTACATGACCTGCAGGTGGGGGAGCAGAGAGACCCTGGCAGCCAACTACTCCCTCTACTATTGGTAGGTGCCCCTGCCCCACGGCCAGCCCCACAGCAGGGTGTCCAGCGGTGGGTCCCCAGCGTGGCTGGTCCCAGCATCAGCCTGCTGCTCTGTCCCTGAGCCCAGGGTCGGGGAGGCTCTGTCTGTGGGGCGAGTGGGATGGGGTGTGCTGGGGAGAGGAGTTCTGGGGTGTGGGGGGTCTCAGGGAGCCCCGGTGACCCGCTGCGGCACAGGTACGAGAACAGGTCCCCCGTGGTGGAGTGTAAGCACTACCTGCAGGACCAGGACATCAACATCGGCTGCCACTTCAACCGGAGCGAGACCGTCCAGTTCCAGCCATTCCGTGTCCTCCTCAATGCCAGCCTCGGCGGCAGGACCCTGGAGGTCCACAGCAAGCGCATGGAGCTGCAGGACCTGGGTACGGAGCGATGAGGGGGGCTCCTGCTCTCCTCTGTGGGGCTGCTGTGGGGCAGGAGTGGGGCTGGCGGTCCCCCAGGCTGCCCCATCAGGTCCCAGCTGATGGCAGGGCCACCGGGGCATGGGGACAGCACTCAGCAGTCATCGCCTGTGTCTTGCAGTGAAACCGGAGGCGCCCGTCAACCTGACCGTCCGCAACATGAGCGGCAACCAGCTGCAGCTGACCTGGAGCTCCCCGTACTCCAAAGCCCATTGCCTGGAGCACTCTGTCAAGTATAAGAGCAACAAGGACACCAGCTGGACGGTGGGAGCCCCTAGGGCTGTGCCCGGGGACAAGCTGTGCGCCCTCCTCCATGGCCATGCCAGCCTTCACCGCATGGTCCCCCCTCTCCCTGCAGGAGCACCGGGCGAACGGAGACATCTTCTCCCTCCCCAGCGTGGACTATGAGAAGTTCTACACCTTCTACGTGCGCAGCAAGATCAACGGCTACTGCGGCAGCACCCAGCTCTGGAGCGAGTGGAGTGTCCCCGTGGTTTGGGGCAACAACTCCACCAGCAAGGGTAGGTCTGGGGGCTGCGGCAGGACGGGGCGGGCTGGGGTGTGGTGGGGTTTGGCAGGCGAGGGGTGGCCAAGCAAGTAGAACGCTGGCCCCAGGCAGCAGCTGTAGGGGTGAGACCCGTCCGGGCACCTTGGATGCAGGCATCGGCATTGGCCTCTGCCTCCTTTGTGCTTCTGGAAGCCAAGCACCCTCCCCCAGTGGGACCTGCTGACTTCTGCCAGGGGTTTTGTAGCCCTGGAGGGCTGCTCTTGCATGGCCAGTCCAGGACAGGATCACCAGCCAGTTGTGGTGACAGCGTGGCAGGGCTTGGGGACTGGCTCCTTCCCCATCCTCCGGTCCCAGCTGAGCCCGGCCAGGAACAGCGCGAGCGCCCGTGGCCACCCACAACATGCCACCGGGGTCTGTGTCACCCTGGCTCTTTCCAGGTACGGCGGAGGAGCAGCTGCGCTGGTTCTGGATCCACACGGTCTTGATCCCCATTGCCTCCTGCCTGCTCTTGATGGTCCTGGTCATCCTGCTGGTGCGCATGGAAAGGTGAGCCTGGGGGGTGTTGGTGGGGGACAGCAGCGCCAGGACCCTTCCCCTCCAACACGTCTCTCCCCCATAGGGTGTGGGTCATCCTCATGCCCCGGATCCCCAACCCCATCAAGAACTTTGATGAGCTCTTCAGCACCCACAACGGCAACTTCCAGGTAAGGCAGCGGCGGGCAGCAGCCCTGCCCTGGGACCCCCCCTGCCCTGGGGGGCTGGGGCTGGGCCGGGTGGTGGCTCCTCTCACCACACTCTGCTCCCCCCAGGAATGGGCCGGCGTCCCCAAAGACGTTGTGGAGAGCTTCAAGCCCAACTACAGTGAGAACATCTGCTACGTGAGCGAGCTGCCCCCCAAGGACAGCTACGAGCCCCTCTGGGAGGGCAGCAACCACCCACCCTCTGTCACACCCGGCTCTCCGGCCGCCCCCCGGGAGCACAGCCCCTACAAGAACAGCTACCTGGGAGTGTGACCCACTCCTGCACCCCACACCCTGCCTGCTCCACACCCCTGCTGCCCCACACCTTGCCTTGCTCCCTGCTCCCACCCTGCCTCCGTCCGGGACCCCCGGCGCCACTCCCCGCCATGGCCACACGCACCCCTGTGACACGGTGGTGTGCTGGGACTGCGGGGGGCTCACTGACACCCCTCCCTCTCTGAGGCGCCTGCAAGAACACCCAGGGACATGCCCCCACACCCTGTCCCCTTTGGGCCCCCACCTCCTGTCCCCATTCCTGCTGTCACGGTTCCCATCACCCTTGTGCCCCCACCACCCTGTCCCCTTTGTGCCCCCACCTCCTGTCCCCGTCCCTGCTGTCCCCGTGCCCATCATACTTGTGCCCCACCGCCCTGTC
>QJSC01028220.1:344112-371397 GCA_003697955.1 Calidris pygmaea | reverse complement strand
CCTCCGCCCCGCAGCGCCCCCCAGCGGCGGGGGAGGGAGGGGAACGGCCCCGCCCCCTGCCCGGAGTGGGCGTGGCCTCCGCGCCTGACGGACGGGTAACTTTCCACCCCTGTCCACGTGGTGCGGCGGCGGCTCCGCCCCCTGGCGGCGGTGATTGGCGGAGGAGGAGCGGCGGGCACGCCCCCTGGCGGCGGTGATTGGCGGAGGAGGAGCGGCGGGCACGCCCCCCGCCGCCCGGGCTGCCGCGGTGCCCGGCTCGGCGCCGGCGGGACCGGAGGGGACAGGACGGGGCGGGCAGGACCGGCACCGGGCACCGGCACCGCAGTGCACGGGCTCACCATGATCGTGTGTCCCCAGAGCGTGGAGCACCCCCGAGGAAGCCGGTGCCAGCGGCTGCCGGGGCAGGTAGGACCCGCCCCGCCGCCACCGGAGACCGTACTGGAGCACCGGGTTCGGCCCTGCTCGCCGCCGCCGGCCCGGCCAGGCTGCGGCACTGGCTGGCTAGGGCATTCCCGCCGCCCGCCGGCGGTGCGTGGGGCCGCGCTCTCCCGGTGCGCTGGCCGGCGCCCCGGAGCCGGTGCTGGTGCCGGTGTCGGTACCGATTGCCGGTGCGACGGCGCCGTCCCCGTCCCCTTTGTGCGGGATGCGGGAGGCGCCGTGCCTCCATCACTGCCAATCAAACTTGTTTTTCTCTCTCCGCCTGCACTGCCCGCGCCGCGCACCGGGGGCGCTGCCGCCGCTGCCGCCCCGCACAATGGGGCCCCGGTTACCGGGCCCGGCACCGCCGCGGAGACCCCCTGCCGCGGGCACTAGCACCTATCGGTCCCTTCGAGGACCGGGGCTGGGCGAGGGGTGCTCGCCGCGTCCCCGTCGAGCATCACCGGCAGAGCCACCGGCACCGGCGGAGCCGCCGCCTCTCCCCCGCGGAGGAACGGAGCCCCCGGGGTTGGGGGGATCACCCCGCGGGGTCTTGCCCGGCCGGCCCGGGGGGTGAGACAGGGTCCCCGGGCCCCTCTCTCCCGCCACAGCCTGGGCTCGCTCCCGGTCGCAGGACCGGCCGGGCTTCTCCATCCTCTTGCCTGCTTTACATGCAAACTGCTGCCTGGCGATTGGCTGGCCGGCCAGCACCTGCCCGGGCAGAGAGGGGGGGAGGTTGGCGGTGGGTAGGGCGTCGGGGTGCCTGCCTGGGGGTGCTTGGACACAAGGAAGCCCCCACCCCTCCCCGGGGGAGGGAGGCAGTGTCCCCCACCACCCAGGGCTTCGAGTGTCCCCCACCACCCATCACCCCTCCACCGCAGGGGAGGAGGGTGATGGCTGGGGAGGGTGAGGAAGGTGGCACCAGGGGCAGTGCAAGAGGCTGGGGGACAAGGCTGGGGGGACGTGGCTGGTGGTGCTGGCAGGGGGAGACCCCGGGCTGGGGCGGTGTGGTGGGGAGCAGGCAGGAGAGCCCCCGGGGAAGGGGGTTGGAGGTGGGGGATGCCCTGCGCCTTCCTTCACTTTCCCGTGTCTGCCTGGTCGCTCCCTCCACCATCACCCGGAGAGGCAGAGCCAGCTGAGCTGGTGGCCCTGGAGGCTGAGCTGCGGACTGGGCACACAGCTCCTCGCTGGGGACCACCTTCCCCCCCGGCTCCTCCAGCTCTGCCCACCAGAAGGAGACCAGTGGCCGTAGCCCCCCATGGGTGTCCGCAGGGCAGTTCGTTTCCCCGAGCAGGGGGACTTTGTGGGGGACTTTCACAGGTTGCTTCTGGTTTGCAGCTTCTCCGGTGGGACGGAGTGCTCTTCATCCCTCCCCGTTTTAATTTGGGGTTGGCTTTTGATTTTTTAATCCCTATGGCCAAAGGCAAAGAGGAAGCTCCAAATGGCATCAAGTAAATCTTGCTGCCTGAGCAATGGTGTGTTCATCAGAGGTGCAGGAGAGTAGGAAACGGCTCAGCCCCGGGTGCTCTGCTCTGTGCCCCCCCACCGGTGCTACCCTGACCTTCTGGGTCACCCCATGGTGGCACACCAAGCTGCTGCAGAATTGAGGCCTGGCGTAACCCTCTGATTGGCAGGGTGAGGAGCACAGGGCACCGGGCATCCTGGTGGGGGTCTCCGAAGGCCCTGCGTGTGTCGTGGCTGGTGGTGATGACCCGCGGTGGTGGTGGAGCACAGGCTGGTTTGCGGCCGTGCCCCTGGTTTGCTGCTGTGCCACTGTTGTGGCTGTGCCCTGGTCACCAGCCTTCGGGTGACGGCGCAGGAGGACGGGCAGGAGGAGGATGACAGTGGGGCCAGTGGCTCCCACAAGAGGTGGGAGGAAGAATGCCAGATACCAATACGGGTTAGGGATGGACCTGCTGGGAAGCACTGCTGAGGAGAAGGATCTGTGGATCCTGGTGGACAGTAAACTCTCCATGAGCCAGCAATGGGCCCTTGTGGCCAAGAGGCCAAAGGGATCCTGGGCTGTGTAGGGAAGAGTGTGGCCAGTAGGTGGAGGGAGGTCATTCTCCCCCTCTGCTCTGCACTGGGGAGGCCACAACTGGAATCCTGCGTCCAGTTCTGGGCTCCCCAGTTCAAGAGAGACGGGGAACTGCTGGAGAGAGTCCAGCGTAGGGCAACAAAGATGATGGAGGGATTGGAGCATCTCCCTGATGAGGAAAGGCTGAGAGAGCTGGGGCTCTTGAGCCTGGAGAAGAGAAGGCTGAGGGGAGACCTTATGAATGCTGACAAGGATCTAAAGGGAGGGTTGAAGGAGGATGGAGCCGGACTCTTTCCAGTGGTTCCCAGTGACAGGACGAGGGGCAACGGGCACAAGCTGGACCATGGGAAGTTCCACTCCAATGTGAGGAAGAACTTGTTTGGGGTGAGGGTGGCAGAGCCCTGGAAGAGGCTGCCCAGGGAGGGTGTGGAGTCCCCTTCTCTGGAGATCTTCAAGCCCCGTCTGGATGCTCCTGAGTGATGTGCTCTGGGCAACTCTGCTTTGTCAGGGGAGTTGGACTGGATGGTCTCTAGAGGTCCCTTCCGACTCTGACAATTCCGTGATTCCGTGACTCTGTTTGTGTTGGAGCCGGGAGGGGAGGTGCACTCCCTGCACCCCAGGGTGCTGCTGGGCTCCCCCAGGCTCCATGTGATGGGGGTGAGTGCCTGCTGCGCCCTGCGGCGGGGCTGGGGGGGGCTGTGGGTACAGACCCCGCTGTCACTGTCGGGAGGGTGGTGGCACCGGGGCCGTTCCTTGGGGCTCAGCCACCGCCTGGGTGCCTTTTGCCCGTCCCCGTGCTCTGCTCCCACCACAGCTCGGGGCTGGGGCGGGCGCTGCTGGGGGCTCACGGACTCCCCTCCACAACCTGCCCACCTCTGTTTTCACCCGGTGCCAGCGGTGCCAGGCACCCCTGTGCTGCGGGACCTGCTCCACGCCGCGGGACACCTCTGGTCCCTTCCGTGTGCTCCTGACCGTGTGGCGGGTGCCAGGACAGTCCTTGTCCCTTGGCGTGCCGGGGTGGGAGCCCGAGAGCAGCTCAAGCTCCAACAGGGTAGGTTTAGACTGAACGTTAGGAAGGAATTTTTCACTGAAAGAGTGGTCAGGCATTGGAATAGGCTGCCCGGGGAGGTGGTCGAGTCACCATCCCTGGATGTGTTTAAGGGACGTTTAGATGCGGTACTGAGGGATATGGTGTAGGGGAGGACTTTGTAGAGTAGGGTAGATGTTTGGACTCGATGATCCCAAGGGTCTCTTCCAACCTGAATGATTTTATGATTCTATGATTCTGTGATTTGCCTCTAAGGCTGCGAGGAACCATCACTCCTGGTTTGCCCATCGCTCCCGCTCACCCTGCAATGCCCTCCCCCAGACAGAGACCAACCTGGGAGAGACCCCCAGATTGGAGACCCCCTTCTGCCCGGCTCCCCAGCCTGAGCCTGAGCCCTCTGCCGTGGCTTCGGACCCGATGGTATCCCTCTGGGAGCACCCAGGGGGAGAGGGGATCCCAGCCCCACACAGAGCCCGGGCTGGGCTGGGGGCTGCGGTGGGGAGAGCTAAGCCCGGCATGTTTCCCGCAGGTGGTGAAGATGTCCGGCAGTGACCCCGAGCGCCCCCAGTTCCTCTTCGTGAAGGTGCTGGCCAGCCGGGGGCGGCTGGAGGCGGTGACCCAGCAGATGGGCTACCACCCGCAGTACCTGGACAGCTTCCTCAAGATGCAGCACTACCTGCTGCACATGGACGGCCCGCTGCCCTTCGACTGCCGCCACTACATCGCCATCATGGTGAGCCCCGCCGGGGTCAGGGGGGACGGGGGCTCTGCTCTGCCCTGCCAGGCTCCCCGCTCTCCCTCCACCCGACGGGCTGTGCCACTGGCTTCTCTGCCAGGGCCCGAAGTCAGGGTGTCCCGGAGGTTGGGCGAGGGGTCCCGGGGGCAGGGATGCTGATGTGCCGCTCTTGCAGGCGGCCGCCCGGCACCGGTGCCGGTACCTGGTGAACCTGCACGTGCTGCAGTTCCTGCGGGCGGGGGGCGATCCCCAGTGGCTGCGCGGCCTCGACTTCATCCCTCCCAAACTCCGCAACCTCAACGAGATCAACAAGATCCTGGCACACCGGCCGTGGCTCATCACCAAGGACCACATCGAGGTATTGGGGGCAAGGGGAGAGGGGATGCTGTCAGCCAGGGATGAGGGTGGCGGCGGGGACAGCAGAGTCCCCAGAGGGGGCCGTCACCCCGCATCGCATCGCATCGCATCGCTGGTCTGTCCGTGTCCTGCAGAAGCTGCTGAAAATCAGCGAGTGGAGCTGGTCGCTGGCGGAGCTGGTGCACGCCGTCGTCCTCCTGGCGCACTGCCACGCGCTCACCAGCTTCGTCTTCGGCTGCGGCTGTGAGCAGGACGAGGGGCCGGGGGGACGAGCCCCCCTGAAGCCCCTGTCGCCCGGGAACCAGTGCTTCTGCGAAGCCACCGCCGGCAACGGCTGCAGCCAGGAGCTGCTGCGCATCAACCGCAAGCGGGTGAGCAGCCGAAAGGGAGGGGGATCCACCGGAGAGAGGGATGGGGAGCACGGCCCGAGACCTCTGCCCTCACCCCCTGTGTCTGTGCAGTCCCTGGACTCCTGCATGGAGCTGGATTCCCTGCGGGAGCGCATGCAGCGGATCCACGTGGAGACGGAGGGCAGAGAGGAGACGAGGCTGCTGCAGCAGGACCGAGAGGAAGGTGAGGGGCAGGGGGCAGAGGTGGGCGTGCAGGGTGGGAGGTGGCGTGGCACACCTAGGTGCTGCTCCCCCAGGTCTACACTCACATTTTCTGTGACGTATGGTTTGGAGAGGGGCTCCTTGGGTGCTGGGGCTGGGGAAAGGAGGCTGTGGTTGAGGTGCAGTGAGGTCCTGGCTTTTGACGCCTGCTGCACCTGGGAACAGGGCAGCTGAGCCCCACTCTGACCCCTCCGCAGGGCTCTCCCCTCCCGCAGACGCTGACGGGGAAGTCACCGGTGCCACCAACCTTGCGTGCTACACGCAGGACCCTGACTTTGGATACCAGGACTTTGCCCGGCGTGACGAGGCTCAGACGCAGGTATTCAGAGTCCAGGTGAGGTTCCTGCTCTCTCGGCGGGCAGCAGCCCGGGCTGTCACCTCTCCTCTCCTCTCCGCTCCTGCGGGGCGGTGGCAGGGGTGCCCACGCAGCTCACATCTGGCACAGCTGCTTTTGTGAGACGCCCAAGCTGGGGAGCTCAGCTCTGGGAGGGGACCTGCCCCTGCTGGGCTTGGGGAGAGGGAGGTGACTGGTGACTTCTGTCTCCAAGGGCTGCCGATTTTTTTTCCTGTCGCCCTCACGGAGGCAAGGGTCAAAGCCATTAAAAAGCTGCCTGATGAGGGATGTTGTGGTCTGTGGCTGAGCCACCCCCAGCGCAAACCTATTGAATTCTGCTGCCTCCTGAGGTCTCCAGCCCTTCTTCCTGGGAATGTGTCCTGGGCTCCTTTCTGCAGTTGCAAAAGCATCTTGCTGTGCTCAACAGGATTACTCCTGGGAAGACCACGGCTTTTCGCTGGTCAACCGGCTCTACTCGGACATCGGGCATCTCCTGGATGAGAAGTTTCGGATGGTGGATGGTCTGCAAAGCAGTGCCATGGCCAAGCGGCAGGGCTGTGAACCCTCCGTCTTCAAGCGGGGCATCTGGAACTACATCCACTGCATGTTTGGCATTAGGTGGGGAGACCAGCTTCATGGTACAGGGGAGAAAACCAAGCTGACCCAGGCGGGAGGAGGGTCGGACACACGGGCTTGGAAAAGAGCTGGAGGTGAATCAGCTGCCTGGGTGTTGGGCCAGGCAGGGAAGAGATGCTCAGCTCCTGTGGACAGGACAGGGCAGGGCGCTTTAAGGACAGGGCTTCAGCACCTGGTGGCCGCTGCCATGTGTCCGCCTGCCCCACGGCTGTGCCGTACCACGGGTGACACGGTGTGGGGACACGGTGCCGGCCGTGACTCGCCCCTGTGCTCCCTGCAGGTACGATGACTACGACTACGCAGAAGTGAATCAGCTCCTGGAGCGAATGCTCAAAGTTTACATTAAAACTGTAACCTGCTACCCAGAGAAGACAAACTCAGAAATGTTTGACAGGTTCTGGAAGCAGTTCAAGCACAGTGAAAAGGTGGGACAGCCGGCCCCCAGCTCGGACCCGCTGCGGTGGGGCCGGGAGCGGGCAGGGGCTGCAGGCTGGGGTGCTTCGGGGGCGTACGGGGAAACCTTTGGGCCACTAAAGCAGTCAGGTTACCAGGCAGGTGAGGGGCGGGGGGGGGGGGAATGGGAACTGGCTGTTTGTAAGGAGTCGGGCTTTGCGTGGCGGGAAAGGGCAGTTGCCCTAGCGAAATGGGTGGCCTCTTTGTCCCAGACCGAAGCCCGGAGAGCTGCCTGAACCTCTCCCGCTTCCCCCCTTAGGTCCACGTGAACCTGCTCATCCTGGAGGCCCGGATGCAGGCAGAGCTGCTGTACGCGTTGCAGGCCATCACCCAGTACATGATCTCCTAGACGGCGGGGGGGCTGCGCTGCGGCAGGGCCGGCCAGCATCCTCCCTCCCCCAACCCCCCCGTGACCCATTGCGCCGGGACGGACGGCGAGGGATCACTCCATTTAGTTTACTTGACTGTCTTGTTCCATTTTTATTTTATTTTCCGCCCCCCCCCCCCCCCCCCCCCCCCCCCCCCCCCCCCCCGTGGGGCTCGCTGAGTGGCCCCGTTACGTGCAATTACCAAACTGTGAGGCAAGTCCGTGCTGCTGAGGTGTCGGTGTGATGCTGGAGACTTGGACACGTCCAAGGAGGACTGCCAAAGAGAAGGGGAGAGGGAGGCGGGAGGGGACCGGGGCCAGTTTCGAGGGACGCTCCCCCCACCAGCAGAAGCTCCGCACCCGGCTGCTGCGGGAGCCTCGGCCACCCCAGGGAGGGCAGAGCTGGCTTCCTTCCCCACGCTGCAGTGGCCACCTTTCTTCCAAGCCACCCTTGGGTGCTTGGCCTTGGTGGGGTGATGCCTCTCGCTTGGGGACAGCTGGTGGGTGCGTTGCGATGTCCCGAGTTGTGGGGGGGGGCAGGGAGAAGCGCCGGCTCCCAGCGAGGACCCTTCCCCGGGACGGGACGGGGATGCGCTGGGTACCTACGCGTCCTGCCCTGTAGGTCTGTGTGCCAAACCCCTCTGGGGCAGACAAGAGATGGCCCAGGTGAACACCAAACTGTGAAGCTTTTGCTGGCGGGGGTGCCGTGGCGCTCTGCCTTCTCTGACAGCAGGGTGAGAAGGTTGACAGCGTTCAGACTCGAGGTTGGTTTCTGCAGGGGGCTTTGAGCAGTCCTCGGGGAGCTTGCCCCCAAGCCCTTCCTCTGCCTCCCATCAGCAGCAGGGCAGGAGGAACAAGGGAGGCTTCCTACGTTAATGTGGCTCGTACCTTCTTGCCACCATGAGAGGGCTGAGGTCCTGTGCCTGGCCACTTGCTGCTTAACACCATGGTGGAGGACACAGGTGAGCTATAGGGAAGCTTCTCCTAGACCCCGGCTGGGGGGACGCCCCAGGATGTCCCTGTTTGAACAGAGGCAGCCCGTGGACTAGCCTTGCTCCCCTGGCTGGGGAGGGACCAGGGACCCAGCATAGGCTCCGGGGAGCAGCCACCAAAGGGGATCAAGGCTCGTGAGAAGTGGGAGCCTGAAGCAAGGGCAGCCATCGAGTCAGCCCGGCACACGCTGCTTCGGTCGACCTGTTTACTGCGTAAATGCACGGGGAGAAAACCTTGTGTATGGAAGCTACAGAAAAAGCCTATTTTTGCTATAAATATATTATGTTTGACATGGATGTGTGCTTTATTTCTGCCAGATGGTGGGAAGGGGATCCAAACTGCCACGGCTGCTCTGAAGGCAGGACAGCAGGGTCTGACTGACCACAGTCCCGAGAAGCTCAGGGAAACCCAACCTTCCCGACCACAGTGGGGTCCGGGGGCAGCAGATGGTCATTGGGGCTGGACCTGTCCTGTTCAGCTTGACTGCATCCTCTTCTCATACTCAGATGAGCAACTCCTCACAGTGTTGCACGTTCAACAGGAGAAGAGGGAAGGTTTTTAAGGGGCTGGGGTGCTCCAGCGAGGAGGAGGAGGGTGCCGGAGGAAGGAACTGGCTTCTTCCCTGCCGGGTACCCGGCCACAGGTGTGGGAGGTGGGGCATGCTGCTTCTGCAGCTGAGGAAGAAGCGCTTTGCTTGTGACCAAAGCCAGAAACCAGGACCAGCTCTGTCCCCAGCCACCAGCAGCAGGGGCTGGAGGAACCTGCACTGGGGCTGGGCCAGCCTGTACTGGGACAAGCCTGGGCAGTAAAGTGCAAGGACAACTGGTGCTGGGCAGTCCCAGCTGAGTCAGGGCTGGTGCCAGGGTGACCGGTGCTGGGACGGCTGCCATCAGGCTCAGCTCGACCGTGCTGGGACAGGCACTGCTGTTCCACCATGGCACCCCAGAATCATAGAATGGTCCGGGCTGGAAGGGACCTCCAAAGGCCATCTAGTCCGACCTCCCCGCAGTCAGCAGGGACACCCCCAACTAGACCAGGTTGCCCAGGGCCTCGTCGAGCCTCACCTTGAATATCTCCAGGGATGGGGCCTCAACCACCTCCCTGGGCAACCTGTTCCAGTGCTCCACCACCCTCACAGTGAAGAACTTGTTCCTGATCTCCAATCTAAATCTGCTCCCCTCCAGCTTAAAGCCGTTGCCCCTCGTCCTGTCACTGCAGGCCTTTGTAAACAGGCTCTCCCCAGCCTTCCTGAAGCCCCCCTCAGGTACTGGAAGGCCGCTATTAGGTCTCCCCGGAGCCTTCTCTTCTCCAGGCTGAACAATGCCAGCTCCTTCAGCCTGTCCTCGTAGAGAGGTGCTCCAACCCCCTGAGCATTTTAGTGGCCCTCCACTGGACCCGTTCCAACAGATCCATGTCCTTTCTGTGTTGAGGACTCCAGAGCTGGACACAGTGCTCCAGGTGGGGTCTCACGAGCGCAGAGCAGAGGGGTAGAATCACCTCTCTTGCCCTGCTGGCCACGCTTCTCTTGATGCAGCCCAGGATGGGGTTGGCTCTCCGGGCTGCCAGTGCGCACTGCCTGCTCATGTTGAGGAAGGAACCACTGCCAGAGCCCGGGCTACCGCTCCTCCACAGGAAGGCTCCAGGACATCCCTCATACCCACACGGGAGTCCACTGTGCCCTTACCTGGAATTACTGAGGGGGGGGACGCAGGCACACCTCCAGAGCAGTCACTGAGTGTCTTGCAACAGCCTGTAGCAGGAAGGTTTGCTGGTGGCCACGGCCAGAACTGCTGTTGTCACAACTGCGTGGCGTGTGCCCTCGCCTGCAGAGAACAGCAAGCCGCACTGCAGTTTGGGCTGGAAACTGTGGGGGACGGGGTTGAGCCCATCATCGGGGGGTTGGGGCACCCCTGTTTGGGTTGAAAACGGGGGAAATGGTGCTGAGCCCATCACCAGGGTGTCATGGCACCCCTTTTTGGGCTGGAAATGGGGGGGAACTGGGCTGACCCCATCACTGTGGTATCCGTTCCCCACCACAGGGATGCTCCCCCCAAGACCCAGCCACTCCCCCCCAAAAAAAAGCTCCGAGAGATGAGTTTTCTGAAAAAAAAACCCTGTCCTTTATATCACTTAAATAACTCTAATCCAGGTATTAGGGGAAAAAAAAACAACCAACAAACCAACCAGAGAACAGCCGATCACAATAACATCTTACAGAAATCAAAATTAATTTAACCACGCAAAATAAATTAAACGTGACAGAAGGTCACTGTCACAGCTCCTGCAAACCACCCTTTAAAGGCCAGGCCTATGGCCACTGGTCTTAACCACAGCACCAGAGGGTGGAAAAACAGCACATGGGAGCTGGGGACAGCCTGTCCTGCCAGGACAGCTCTGGAGCCAGCAGCATGCACCCTGCCATCTCCCCATGCCCTGCCTGTCTCCCCCAGGTGCCAGCTATTCCCATGTGAAGCAGGGCAACAGAATTTCCCGTTGTGCTTTCACACATGGTCCCATCTCTGGAGGCACAGGAGAAGGTCTTCATCAACCAGGAAGCGTCCGGGGCAAAGTGTGTCTCTGGCCAGAACCTAAGCTGAGCAGGAAAACTGGGGAAGCTTTTGCACCGATCTCAGGTACAGCTGTTCCGCAGGGAAAATGCTCATGGAGACAACTCAGGAGCGCTACAAGGTCTCCAAGACTGCAAGAAAGGCTGACCTACTGCAAAGAAGGTGCGTTGAACCCACACGGCTGCTGGCACACAACACAGCAGGACTCGATGACACGCAGCAGGACCCCGGGTGACCACTGCAGATGGTGCCACACACATCAACAGTGACTCCGAGCCAAGGCATCCAGGCCCAGCCTGGCATCTGTTCTGCACTTTGCTCTCCTTGGCAATGCCCAAGTGCCGCAGGCCGATGCTCAAATCAGCATAAAAAGTGTTAATGACTCCTGGGGGCAATGCACGGTCCCCTGTTCCCTGTCAAGTTTTGAACACAGAACCACATGGAGTTGGAAGGGACCTCTGGAGATCATCCAGTCCAACCCCCTGCCAGAGCAGGGCCACCCAGAGCAGGTCCCACAGGAATGTGTCCAGGTGGGGTTTGAATGTCTCCAGAGAAGGAGACTCCACCACCTCCCTGGGCAGCCTCTTCCAGGGCTCTGCCACCCTCACAGCAAAGAAGTTGCTCCTCATGTTTAGATGGAACTTCTTATGTTCAAGTTTGTGCCCATTCCCTCTTGTCCTGTCCCTGGGCATCACTGAAAAAAGACCGGCCCCATCCTCCTGACACCCACCCTTGAAGTATTTATAGGTGTTGATCAGATCCCCCCTCAGCCTTCTCTTCTCCAGACTAAACAGACCCAAGTCCCTCAGCCTCTCCTCGTAAGGGAGATGCTCCAGGCCCCTCATCATCTTTGTAGCCCTCTGCTGTCCCCTCTCCAGCAGATCCGCTGATCTGATGAACAACTGCAAAAATCCACTCTCAGCACTGTTTCTCCACCAGCACCTCCCATGGTGTGCCTGCAGGAAGCACTAAGTGGGGCACAGATGAGGGACAGACAGTTGCCCTAAGGATCTCCTCCTAATCCCCCCGTTTTGGAGATTGGCTTAAATCTTGAAGCAGGAGCTTTAAGAGCCCTTCCAGGACTATTTCCAATAACCATTTTGACACCGTTATTTTTTAATGGTATTCTTTACCAGACATCATTGACTATTGAGTATCCCAGGCTTTGAATGCAAGTTTTCTGGCTGCACCCATACTGCGCCGTTTCACGAATGAGACTTCCTCCTCAGTCATTTTAAAAACATCCCTGACTTGCTCTCCACGTGTCTGACCAGGCCAGTGGAATCCATGCTCTACCCTTCTCCCCTCGTTTCTCTCTGATCTCCTTACCTGTGTCCACTCTGAAGCAATGTGACTGAGGCTCTGAACGAGCGTCATCTTCTGCATGACCTCTGCTGTGCTGTGGAGCACCCCCGGGGCAGAGGGGACAGCATATTCAGAGAATCATAGTGTGGTTTGGGTTGGAAGGGACCTTAAAGCCCATCCAGTCCCACCCCCTGCCCTGGGCAGGGACACCTCCCACCAGACCAGGTTGCTCCAAGCCCCATCCAACCTGGCCTTGAACCCCTCCAGGGATGGGGCAGCCACAGCTTCTCTGGGCAACCTGGGCCAGGCTCTCACCACCCTCACAGCAAAGAATTTCCTCCTGAGATTTCATCTCAAATCTCCCCTTTTTCTGTTTAAAACCCTTCCCCCTCATCCTATTCCTCCCCTCCCCGATCAAGAGTCCCTCCCCATCTCTCCTGGAGCCCCTTTAGGGACTGGAAGGGGCTTGAAGGTCTCCCTGGAGCCTTCTCTTCTCCAGGCTGAACAACCCCAACTCTCTCAGTGCCTCCTCACAGCAGAGGGGCTCCAGCCCTCCCAGCATCTCTGTGGCCTCCTCTGGCCCTGCTCCAACAGCTCCATGTCCTTCCTGTGCTGAGGACTCCAGAGCTGGACACAGTGCTCCAGGTGGGATCTCCCCAGAGCGGAGCAGAGGGGCAGAATCCCCCCCTCACCCTGCTGGGGATGCAGCCCAGGGTGGGGTTGGCTGTCTGGGCTGCCAGCATGCACTGCCGGCTCACGTTGAGCTTCTCATCCCCGTTCTCCAGCCTCTCCCCAGCTGTGAGAAGGCAGAGCCGCTGGAATGACATGCTGGTTTGATTCAGGGGCCCACCACATTACTCGCAAGCTGCTTCACTGGCTCAGGATCTATCCTGGGCAGCCTTCTCCTGCCCAGAGAGGCCTCCTACCCACTTGCACACCTCTGAGCAGTCCCAATGAAGGACCAGCTCCTGGTTTCTGCTGTGACACTCGTGTTGCCTTTGATGGGCAGCTCCAAGCCATTATCTTCTACTGCCAACAACGCTCCCCAGCTGTAGTGACCTTCCTTGTTTTCTGATGGAGGATTTGGGGTATGCAAATATAAAAGATCACTCACATGCTCATCTGTTCTAATTAAGAGTCAGCACCTGCTGGTGGATGGGGTAGCTGAAAGGACAGTAGCAGCACATCTCTTTCTATATATTCCTAGAGATAACTGGTAGAGTTGCTGATGCTCAAAGACGTTTGAATGTAGCTATATAAAACAGTCATCTTCTGCACTTGGATCTAGACGGGGAAGGACTGACAGGGTTAGGATGTCTCCCGACTAGTCCTGCAGAAGTTTAAACTCCCCAGGGTCAGTTTTTGGGCTTGGCAACCCCATGGGTCCCCAGACACTGCCCAAGGGGCTCCACGGAGCACACCGGAGCCTTTGTGGGCTGTCACACTCCAAGCCTCCACCTCTGGCCAGCTAAGGGGCATTTCACCCAGGGGTTGCCCTGACAGGTGAAGAGAACTGATGAAAGAAGCTAAGGGCAAGGGGGGGTGAAAAAAAAAAAAAAAAAAAGAAAAATCAAACAAAACTGTTCCTCACCAGGGAAAACAGAACAAACTGCATGAGACACAGAGCAGAGGATTACAGATTTTTATTTGTCAAACATTCCCCCCTAGTCTAGCACATTCTACAGTCTTGCTAGCACAGATGGTAACAAAGAGCCTGTAATGGTTCAGAAGTTACACTGCTACAGAGAGCAAACAAAAGCAGAGATTTATTATGTAAAAAAAAAACAAAACCAACAACTTATTGTGAGAAATGGGTGAAAGAGTGCAGAGGGGATGGGTGGAAACTATGTCAGCTAGTGGTGCCTGCCCTGTGTGCAGCAGACGTCTGTGCTAGCAATGCAGAAACCCTGCCCGGGATCCCACAGGTGAAGGCTCCACTGTCCTGGAAGCATCATTTCACAGAACCATCCCCACTGCCTTACGGAGAAGGCTCCTCTCAGGAGAAGCGATGGATCTTCTACGTGCTTGGGGAGCACCACACTGAGCACCAGGGCACCAGCTGTGAACGTCCCCTTCTACCACACACCGTAGCACTGCCATGGCCAGAGAACCATAACTGCAACACCATCTGTTCTTTCACCTCCAGCTCCTGCTGCCTCTCCTCCCTGCTGCACACCACGGTATTAGATGCAGTTTTGATTCCATCAGAGATTGTTTTCCATCAACTCCAGACACATGGGGGTGGGGGGAGAGACATAAGGCTACTGCAGGGAGAGGATCCCTTCCCTGGAGGGTGAGGAACCGTGGTGATGGGTTGCTACCGAGCCTTCACATGGACAGATCTTTTAGGCTTCAGGAGTCGTCACCTCTTGCTTGCCTTTCCCCACATTAATTAGAACATGTTTTTTTTTTTTCATTGGACATGCAACTGCAGCAAACCCTAAGCTATCCCTGTTCATGCTCATGTCCCAAAGCTGATTGATTTGCTGTGGGGTTTTTTTTATAATGGGTCCAAACATGCACATTATTTTGGTGACAGTCTAGGACACCACTCCCAAGGCACTCCTACCCATGGCACCAGATACAGGTTTCTCGTTCCTGGAGCAAGGCTAGCCCTGAAGCATTTGAGTGTGGCTATAAATAAGCAACTAAGTAAGGAAATTAACAAATGATGAGCTACATAAAAGCTTTCTAGGCATTTCCTTTGGAAAAGCTGATTAGTGCTACTTGCTTCTAGTATGAGCCTGGTTTATGAACACACCCGGGCTCTGGAACGCTCCCACGGCTTTCATTCCTCTCACTTACCAGGATGATTTGCCTGCTGTTTTCACAGCAGCAAAGGGTAGGGGATGGCTTGTTTTTAGACACACCAACAAGGAAAATTAAGGGCTCCAAGAAGCTTTCAATATTCCAAAGTCTCACAGGAAGCTGGGAGTATAGTAAGATATGCTGAAGTTTAAAAGAAGGCTCAAGCAATTTGCTAAACCCCGGTGTAAATAAAAGCAACCAGTCTGCCGAGTTACCCGAACCCTTCTCAGCCCAGAGCTGCGTGGCGGCTCCACGCTGTGAAAGATGGCATTTGATCCTCTGGAGATGAAGAACCTCGTGAGCTCAGCGAAGACAAGGAGAACACACCCAGCCCAATTTAAGGCTTCATGCCAAGAGTCCCCTGCCCACTCCCCCCCTCAGGCACTTGTCCAGGAGCATCCCTCCCCATGTCACGTCACTCTCCTCCCCAGTCCACAGCCGCTCTCCAAACCCCAGCCCGAGCCTGCCTTAGAGCAAACAAAAGAGCCCAGGGTACAGGGCCTGCAGCGCTAACACAGATCCACCAAGACACTGTCCTGAATCCAGCAGCAGCCAGCAGCAAACGCTTTGGGCAAGAATACAAAAAACTGGACAAGTATTCAGCAACCCCCTACCAGGCATCCAGCCTTTCAGCAAGCAGCAGTTTAGGAACTTTAAAGTCTCCAGTGTCCTATGAGGAAATATCCCAGGCTAGAAAAGCTCAAGGCTTATGAAAAGGAAGTTTTTTTGAGAAGGGGCTGGAGACCTCCCGAATTCTCTGCATCCCTGCCCTCTGTGCCCATGATCCAAGCTCTCCTGAGACACAAGCAAACGAGAAGCCAAGCTGCCTGCCGGAGCCTGGAGCGTGACATCTATGGTTTACGGAGCGCTCCCAGAGCACCGTCGCTCCTTCATCACCATCCTCAGCACCAGCGTGCTCTCAGTCATGAACTAACTGCAGCAAGAATCTACACCTATGTCTCAAGTCTGTAAGACCTGGGATCCCATCTTAGGATCTGCCTTTTTTGTTTCCTTGTGACAATGAGGTGTGGCCAGACACGCAGATTGGGGGTCAATTTGAAACATACCACCATGAGGTGATGCCATGAAGACAGCCTTCAAAGCAAAAGTCATCAAACTATTCAAAGGCTCTGATGGCAGGGCAAGCCAAAGATAAGACTGCTGAAGACTCCTCGCGGCAGGCAACAAGAAAAACCACTCCTGTTCCAATCTCCACTCAAAAGAAATATGAAATGAAATCCATGAAAGCAGCGCAGACAAGGTGGTAAAACAGTATGGCTCATTGCACTGCGTGATAAAAACCTTCTGAACAGAAGCTACCGACATCTTCAGAAAGGACTAGAGAGCCTTTCTGCCAGACCAGCCTACCGGAACACCAGGAAAGCACCATGTCTCCCATAGATCTTGCCACTGTGAACACAAAAGAGGGGACGGGAAAACGCCAGCTAACGCTCTGAACTAACACCTCTTGACTCCGAGCTTCTGTCCTGCAAGAACAAAGAGACAGGGCAGGATCCCAGGCACCTCCCCAGGGGTGCGCCTACAGCCTTCAAGCTCCCCAGCAGTAGCAGAAACCTCAGCCAGAAAACAAAAACCTTTTCGGAAACCAAAAAAAAAAGCGAGCTACCAAATACATGCCCTCCATGAGGGCTGCCCAGAGCGTCAGCAGATCCAGTCCACACCACCTTTTTAGCAGACTAGGGAATGCACCCTGTGTGCCCGCCGCAGTCCAGACACCGATGTGATCAGCTGAAGAGGAGTGTGCTCTTAACAACCAGCGTCCCCATCCGCCGCGCTCTTGGCTGGGCAGGAGCTCCCAGTGGAGGACGATGGGGACCCAGGAGCCATGGCTGGACACCTCGGCACCTCCCGCCCGCGCCAGGAAGAGACGTCGTTCCCCACCTACGCCCTGATGCCCTGCCCACTTTTCTAATGACATTTTCAGCTTCTTGGCCCAAAATGCCTTAGGCCTGTCCCCTCCCATACTGTAGTGTTATCTGGTATCAAGGGGACAGATGCAGCAAATGCGTTTGTTTTGTGTTTTCCTTTTTTTTTTATCCAATAATCTCATTTTCAATTAAAATATATAATATATATTTAAAAAGGTTTAGAAAAGCTTCTATGTAATTTGCAGCTACTTTTACATATAGATTACAATAATGTACAACTCTTCCCCGAGGTGGTTTGAAACCACAGGGACCTGCCAATTCTTTCCCCTCAGTCATATACATTATCAAACACCAAATGTGTTTGTTCCTAAGACAGCTCTGAAAAAGAAGTCTGTCACTGGTACCTTCTCAGAGGGAGAGATGCCTAATACGCCTAATGGGGACACACTTAACATTGGCTTTATAGTCACTGTAGAAAGTTCCCAGATTAGTAAAAAAATATTTCATCTATAGAAAATGCCCTTCTGAAAAGCAACCAGGGCTCTGTTAAGGCCACACCCAGGCTTTCCATTTCTCTGCAAGACAGATCAGAAACAAACAAACCCAAAATGATGGTTTTATGTCCCAGAAACAGCTATTAGCACCTGTGCTTATGTTACAGCAGCCTGGTGTATCAGGAAAGTGCTGAGACCAGCATAGGGACTTCTCAAAACATGCTTCTGATTCAACGGGGCTCCATTGGCACAGTGAAAAACTCAACGTCCTCCTCTTCCACTCAGGTGGACAAGAGGAAGCCTTCTACACCACAACCACCACCCTTCCCCGCAGAACGACGACGGGTGCTCCAGAGACAGGCACACTGAAATCAACACCTGAAATAGCGCACCCTTTTCCCGTAGGGCTTCCACCAGCAGGCTCCTTCCAATTCCTCCGCCAGTCTGTGGGATACACCAAGTGCACATCTGGTGGCTTCACAAAAACATCCCAACTACTTTGCCCCATAGGGCAAGCCAAGTGAGAGCAGAGCCAGCCCTCCACCAGTCCGAGGCACTGGGAGACTTTCTGCCGTAGCAGAGAGAAGATAACATTGAGATATTCCTCCAGCAAACCCAACTCTTCACATGGGAAAATTCTATTGCCTGGCACAGACTCTTCTGGCCAAGGATTTTACCGGGGCTCCTCTCTGGACGTGTACAGCCCAGGGTTTCTCCAGATGGTCCAAGGCAGGGTCAGGTTTGTAGGAAGAGCCGTGGCACATGACAGGATTATTACTTTTAAACTCTTCCTGTTGCAGCCAGATGCAGGTTGCCCCTTCTTCCCAGGTGGGCAGCCCCTTCTGCCCAAGCCATAGTGTGCAGGGAAACCGAATCCAACGTGCTCCATTCTTTTCTCTGCCAGGGGTGGGAAGTGAAGTCAGAACCCGATGTTCAAAACCCGAAGGACACTAGAAAGAAGAAAAAGAGAGTGAATTGTTAGATCTCAGCTTCAGTGGGAATCCTGGGTACATAGATAATGAGGTAATTACTATCAATCAGCCCCTGCTGCTCAAACTTACAGCAAGGAACAAACACAGATCAGGAGACCTTGATCAATGGATAGTCAAGTGGAGGATGCAACTACTCAGCTCCAAGCTTCAGAGTACAACCGAGACAGAAAGACAGAACAAAAGCACAAAGGTCAGAAGTAAGCACTCCTCCTGTAAGCTGATGGCACCAACAGAGCTCTGCAAGATTAAGACTTGGCTAACACCAGAGACGTTGCAGGAAAGCAGCAAGGAAGAGGAAAATTACTCTTCACCTTAAGCAACCACAAATACCAACTGGTAGGGAAAAAATTAAGGGAGGTTTTAGAGATCACCCACTAAAACTGTTTATGCTCATTCATACAAAGAAATCCTGTATCTACCTACTAATAACTAAACGCTTCTAGATATCTCAGGCAAGTCTAAGTATCAGCGTCAATGAAGCTGTGACTGTGACCTGAAACAAAAGCTCTGGAAACCAGCAGCAGTTTAGAGAGGACATACTGCTTTATTCGACATCGGGTGCAAGGTGGAAATCCACAGATCTAGCACACCTTACCAGGGACATTCAGCAATTATTCTTACACCAAAGATTCTCATAGCTCCACCTACCTAATCCATAGCTCCACCTCGTCTGACATTCATTAGGATGATCAAATAGCCCTTTTTGCACATGTGTATTAAGTTTTGCAGCATCAGCAAAAAACCTCAATGCAGGCGTGAATTCCTCGGTGGTCATTTGGGTAGGGATACGTTACGCTCACATTATCCTTTTAATTTATTGAGTCATCTCAGGACAGTAAAAGTTTACTGTAAGTTTGCCAGCTTCTTGCGGATGAGGAGGATGTCCTCTGAAGTAGCCACAGCTGTGTCCTAACTGGTATAGGAGTACATACTTTGACATATAAGAGAACCTTGAAGTGATTAACTACTTCTTGTTATCCCATCCTTATCACTATCAGCTTGGTGACTATTTTCTTGCACAGTAAGCAGCTCAGTAATTATTTTCTCACACAGGAAGAACGTTAGTAGGAAGCAAACAACATTTTAGTCAGCATATGGTTATAAACAAAGCAGAGGTCTGTCTTTGGTAACACCACAACTTACTCAAACACGCCTTGGAATAGGTCTAAGCACACTTAAGACAGACATAAATCCCCCACCACAGGCCTATGATCCACTTGGGAAGGCAGAATAGTGAGATAAATGTAGGGCACCCAAGCAATTGTGTTCTGTAATAGTGAGCATGAAATAAACTTGTGAAAAGGGAAAGAAGCTACAAGAAGGAATCAGCCCTGAACAAAAAAAAGACAATAACTTAAAACAGAAACCAGAGCAGCAGACTACTTTGGGAAACTGCAAGTTGATGAGGGTTTTATTTATTAATGTTCTGGTAGACAAAAATACAGTATTTGGACCAAAGGGAATTAGATGGAGCACAGCAAGAAAACCACGAGTCCAGACTGAGCTGGGCAAGGGATGAAGAGCTCTACAGGCTATGAAGCTATAGGGAGTATCACTGAACAACCAAAGATCATTAACTAACGTCCACCGGCAGAGAGGATGGACTTTACACTTGTCAGTGAGGCGCACACTGTACCACCACAACTCTACCACTTTTGCAAAAAGAGGCAATTCTGTTCCCAAGAGTCCCTGCTACTGGCTTGCAGAAATACACAGCAGAGGGGCAATCCTCAGAGACAGCCGGGCGGCCACCCACACTTCCCACAGCCAGAGTAGGGGACACTTGCTTTAAGTGCTGAAGGCAAGAGTGGTTGCCTGTGACTAAGTGCCTCCATGCCATGCTCTAATTCCAGCTTTGGCTACCTTTTTTCCATGACCTTGCTCACTAAGGTTCCTTAGTGGAATGGAATGGAATCTGCAGCGCCTTACCCAGTGAATGGCAGACTTACAACTAAGTGAGCTGCAGCTACCAGACAACAGCACCAGAAACTGTAGAATTTCTATTTATTCCAGTCAAGAAAAGTATTCACACCATGGCTTTCTTCCTCGGTGGCTGATAGCTGGGTTTGCAGGTGTTGTGGCACTGCTGGGCAGAGGCAAGGTTTTAATGTTTGGTCTCTAATCTCCAAGTAAGCAGACGAAGGGCTCAGACTCCTGGGGAAGCTGTGGAAGAGCTCTTGAGCATTTAACTTGCAGGTGGTGATAAAATCATGTCAGCTTTGAGGACTGTGGGCAACAACAACTACCTTGTGTCTTCCCAAGTGCTGCAGAAAGACTAAGTACTTGTTCCTAAAGACCTTTTCTCACATACCACAAGAAATATTTCATAGAATGGTTAGAGTTGAAAGGGACCTTACAGATCATCCAGTTCCAACCCCCTGCCCTGGGCAGGGACACCTCCCACCAGACCAGGTTGCTCAAAGCCCCATCCAGCCTGGCCTTGAACCCCTCCAGGGATGGGGCAGCCACAGCTTCTCTGGGCAACCTGGGCCAGGCTCTCACCACCCTCACAGCAAAGAATTTCCTCCTGAGATCTCATCTAAATCTCCCCTCTTCCAATTTAAAACCATTACCCCTTGTCCTGTCACTGCACTCCCTGACAAAGAGTCCCTCCCCAGCTCTCCTGGAGCTCCCTTCAGATATTGGAAGGGGCTCTAAGGTCTCCCCGGAGCCTTCTCTTCTCCAGGCTGGACAACCCCAACTCTCTCAGCCTGTCCTCACAGCAGAGGTGCTCCATCCCTCTGATCATCTTTGTGGCCCTCCGCTGGACCTGTTCCAACAGGTCCATGTCCTTCCTGTGCTGAGGACTCCAGAGCTGGACACAGTGCTCCAGGTGGGGTCTCATGAGCACAAAGGTACTCTACTATTTCCCCAGCTATAGTTCCATTCTGGCTGTTCAAATCACAGAGTGTGATCACTGGCATTTACTGATGAACAGTTTTTGCTTGGCTTTACACCATAACTGTCCCAGAAGGCTACAGGTTAAGCCCACAGTAACTACTCTGAAGGACAGCTTTAGGTTAGTGATCACTTAGGGTACCTTTTGCCAATGTGAATTTAACATGGCAAAAACACCCTCACAGAAAGGACAGGAAAGGAAGAAAGCCCAGCACACTGGAACATCTATAGTGGCTGCCCTGCCTTCCCTCAACAGCGATTTCCAAACAGGGACTTTAATAAGTCACTGCAGTAACAAGTTCAGAGGACAGAGAGATGACCTCCTCACAGACACTGATGTCTGCAGCTCACTTGGTTTTGGAACTTGTAAATTTAAGAAAACATTCTGCCTGCTTTTCCTAGGGATCCTCCTCGCCTCCTGGAACACTCCAATTTCTCTCCACAAACACGCTTTTCCCCTTTGCTTAGGAACCTGACCCACCTCTCTGTCCTGGCAGCGCTTTACACAACACTTGCTCTCCTTCGGGGAAAAATCTCCCCTTCATCCCACTCCATGGATTCCAGGATACAGGCAAAACTGAAAAGCTCTGCAAAGCTCAGAAAAAGCAAACAATCTAAGGACAGAATAAAAGGCTCGAAATAAAGCATGCCGACCCTCTCCTCCAAGTGCAGTACACCGAGAGACACATAGGAACTACCAGGAGATAATGGTTTAGAACTTGTTCCAGATCCCACTCCTTTCTCAGTGAGCATGTGTCCAGCCTGTCTCCCAGAAAGCTTCACTCCCGTGTCATGCATGGAACAACGCAAATCCAGGGGGGTTAACATCAGATAGCTCCTCTGTTTTGACTGAGCAATTTGCATGCTAAATATGGAATAATAATACGGAACGAGAACATAACCATGCCATTAAGAACTTGTGTCCTCCCTCTTAAGCGTTTGACCATAGCCACACCTTCACCAGTGCTAGACACTACCTTTTGCTAGACATTCCCTCGGCTTCTCTGCTTTACACTCTTCAAAAAATAAAAGAAAATCTATACCTGGTATCCTGTCTTGTCTGTCCAGCCCAGGTAATTAATGCACCCAGGGCTGCAGGACAGCTTGCATATGTTTTGAAAACAGTACTGTGAAAAACGTTTCACCCCCTGCAAAGTCAATGTATTCCCCAAGTGCGACGGCCTGCCCTAGCGTGGCATGAAAAAAAATAAATAAAACCACCACAAAAGCTTAGAAAACTATCCAGTGGAAACATTGCTCAAAAGGCCACAGCCTCTGCCACTAACTTGCAAAGAGTCCTAACACGGGTGAAGTATGCAAGTATTTTGTCAACCAAATTTGTCTTTGAAATCAAAACTGAGTTTCCAAATTCCACCAGGAGTTGGGATATTTGATTTAAGACTCAGTAATTCAGCAAGAGCACAGTTAACAAATGCACAAGGCTATAAAAAGCCCCGTAACAAAGCAGGAAATCATGCTCAATCCTCCCCGTACCTGAGATCTGTTAAATACAGACAGAAGCATGTTACTAATAAATGAGATCCCAAGCAGTGTGGTGGGACTTGGAGTAAGAGAGTTAAACTGTGCTTAAAAAGTCAATATATAGCGGCATAGCAAAACGTTCACAGGGTTTAAGTACCACCAGCTCAAAGGACAGCATTTCACTTTGTCTAGGGCCAAGATACCGTACTGGGGCAGAACAGAAAAATAAAAAGAACTTAACATCTGCTCTCCAGTGTGACCAGCAGGAGAAATCACCAGAGAATTTAGGCTGAAATGGGTCTCCAGAGGTCACCTAGTCCAAACTACCTTCAGGTTACTCAGATGCATAGGAAAGAGTATTAAGGTCAAGTACATGATAATTGACTCAGTCTCCATCATTTTGAAGCTCAAGGGCTTCCATAACTGAAGCAGTATCTGCAATTTGCCCTTACTTCTGCCTGCTCAGCTGGCCAGTATTAGGGGTTGAATTTGCAACCCTAACAAATACCATATCTGCCTCCTAACCAGGAAACATTCTTGGCAAGGCTTCCACTTTCCAACCAATACCCAGCCTACGCTCCAGTCCATAAAAACACTGCCCATTTTCTGTCACCTGAGCTCCACGTGTGAAGTATGCCTTCAGCTCCACTTCTCTAATTCTTCAGCTGCCTCAGTGATTAAAGAGCTTCAAATCAGGGTCTCACACCTCCAGAGAATAAGACATTTCATAGAGTCATAGAATTAGCTAGGGTGGAAGGGACCTTCAAGATCATCTAGTCCAACCATCAACCTAACTCTGATAAAACCCATCACTAACCCATGGCTCTAAGCACTATGTCAACCCGGCTTTTAAATCCTTCCAGGGATGGTCCCTCAATCCCTTCCCTGGGCAGCCCATTCCAAGGCTTCATAACCCTTTCAGTGTCAAAATTGTTCCCAATATCCAATCTGAACCTCCCCTGGGGCAACTTGAGGCTGTTTTCTCTTGTCCCATGGCCTGTTCCTTTGGAGAAAAGACCGACCTCCCCAGCTACACTCTCCTTTCAGGGAGTTGGAGAGAGCCAGAAGGTCTCCCCTCAGCCTCCTTTTCTCCAGGCTGAACACCCCCAGCTCCCTCAGCCGCTCCTCACAAGACTTGTGCTCCAGACCCCTCACCAGCTCCGTTGCCCTTCTCTGGACCCGCTCCAGCCCCTCAGTGTCTTTTTTGTGGGAAGGGGCCCAAAACTGGACACAGCCCTCGAGGTGGGGCAACTCTTTTAACTCTTGTTCTCATATACACGATTTAATAAACTGATTCTCAAAATTTTTGTGCAAATACGAAAGGTAGCTGAAGAGGCAGCTTTGCCGTGCAGGGGATGGCACTAACGCATCCTTCATCCTTCCATCTCCGTTCACACCACAAGCTCCCATCTCCCATTCCAATAATGGGTACACAAGCAATTGAGTAGTTAACACTGCTTGACCAGCTTACCAGCCTTTACAAGGCACTACTGCAGATCAGGGAAGGGCAGAAGGTCTGATAACTGAGAGTGACTGTGTCCTGCTACACACAGGGCAGGGACAGGCAGCTGTGACACAGACAATGCTTTGCAACTACATGTGAGAGAACATTTTGCAAGAATAACAACAACCTGGACAGAAACCCAGTGTGTGCTTAGCTCAGTTCAACTGCTCGATATATAGAGGATCATATATACCTATATATAGTATATATGATACATATATACTTTACAGAATCAGCATATGCTCTCACATCAACTTTAGAGCTGTAGGCATTGCACGGCAGAGCCCCTGTCCTGTAATGCAGTCATCTCTGGTAACAAGAGACAACAGGAGTTTCAGTCAGGTTGCTGCTCTACTCAATAAAGGAGTTTACTACCTGGTACGTTAAATCTACCTACCTTACACAGCTTTTTCTCCTTCTAAAAGGGAATATGGCTCTGCCAGAAGCTTTTTACTCAAAGAGCACCTGTACTTCCAAAGAGGTATCTTCAAGTGCTGCAGATCTGGGCACAGGAACCCCCCCAGACAGGACTGTTCCCATCACAGAGCTGTAGCACTTTCCATAAACTACACCTACCTTTTTGTGCTCCTGAAGTTAACTTGGTACCCAGGTATGGTTGGAGGCTTGTGAGGTGCTGGGATAGCTGGGAGTAGACAGCATGGGTTCAAAATTAAAGTCCAGTCCTTCTCCATCCATCAGTTCACTGTTGATGATGTAATCCATATCACATTCAAGGTTCTCCATGTACATGTCAATGTCCAGGTCAATGGGCAGCCTGTCCTGGTTCAATCCCAAGGGAGCAGGGCTAGCAGAAGAAAGAAGCAGTGGACTGCCCAGCTGGACTGACTGAGCAGTTGTTGCAGAAACTGGAGCCTTCAAACTGGTGATGCTGGCAGTGTTTTGAGGAGATGTTACTATAGGAAGTGTTGATGGCAAAACATTGGCACTGACTGGTTCTGCCTGCTGCTCTGTGGGCTTTCCTCGTGGATTGCCCGAGCTCATCTTACTCTGGGCAGCTTGTCCACCTAGAAGCAGAAGAGTTCGGCTGCTCATCCTGCTACCAGTCTGCGGGAGAACTGGATCCACCTGAGTCATCATAACATCCCTCGGAGGAGGGGAGCTGGGTGTCAGAAGAGCTTCCAAGGTCTGAGGGGCAGAGAAATGGCTGACAGAACTTTGCAATGAGATATCAACAGGGTTAAAAAGGGAATTGCCAAACGTAGTGGTCTGACCAGCTGCACTCGGGCTCCGCAAGGAAAAGCTGGAATCTCTCTGGATCTGACCACTCGAGGCAGACTGCTGGGTAGATAAAACAGATGTGCTGGGAGACATCAAATTCAACCCATCGATGAGCTCAAGCTCCTCGGTCACAGTTGGCGGAACGTTGCTGGATGCACTGGAGTACACTAGAGAAGGAAGCAACTCTTCTTCGTGGAGGTCATCCTGCTCCGTCAGGATAGGAGAAAGCCTGGCACTAATGGTGCTTGCATTGGAACTGGTTCGAGGCCGGAAGGTGTTCCACACATCAGAGTCCTCGTTGCTTCTTGAGGATGGGCTCCCAGGCCACTTGGGGAATTGGGAGCCAGGACTGTCAGCAGTGGATTCTGGAGCAGACTGGAGAGGAGGCTTCTTTTTGGATGCTTTACCTCTGACTTTTGCGAGTTTGCTGCTGTTGTCCATGGAGGCAGCTCTTCTTCTTGGTGCTTTTCCACTTTTACCACCCTCAGGATTGAGCATCCACCAAGAGCTCTTCCCTGTGGCTTCATTGTGAACTTTAATGAACTTGCTGTGCAGGGACAGGTTATGTCTAATAGAATTCTGAAAAAAAAAAAAAAAAAAAAAAATACAAGATATGAGGACCTGACAGTTGACACACCTCCCACCTAGAAACCTCACAAGCATAGAATGCATTCAGACAGCATCCAGGCCTTCCTGTCTCCTGGAAGGCTGCTGCTTTTGCTTCCAAAGAATCCCCTCCCTTTTCCCAGGTAAATGTGCATGACTTTGAAGGCATAAAGCTGCAGCAATAAGAACCACTGGGCTCTCACTAATTCTTCATTTATTCTCCTGAAAGTCATCTGCAAAATCATGATGACACCCAGTCCTGTCAGGAATGGCCCAGCAGCTTGTAAACACAGTATAGATTTGGAGTCTTTTAACCACCATTCACTAAAATGGAACTCGAAACCAATAGGTTTCAAAATTTCACAACTAACTATATTGTGTTTTCTTCTCGTGCATGGCTATAGCCAGGATTTAATTCCCGTGTCAGCAAAAGCACACTGCATTGGTGCATTCCATTAACACTGAAACCTCAAGAAAATTAGCACCACTTCGGGTATCAAAGTGACAATTTTAGTAACTAGTTTTTTTAGGTTTTTTTTGGCTGTAAAGCAGCTTGAAAGAAGACATCTTGGAGTAAGACTAGAATTCACATGTGCACAGATAGGTGAGGCCTGGTACCTTTTATGAAACAGTCTGAAAGTGCTTTTATGTGTTACCGCTACACTGACATAATGACTAATAACTGTAGAAACAGATAATTGCAGTACCACTCCTTCCTTCCTCATCTTCAAACTCTCCTCTTCCCATAACACAAGCACCTGTGACCCTACAAGCTGGTTCAGAGCGCTAACCCGACTCAAAAGCAGCCCTATCCTTCCTTGAAAATTACTTTTCCTGGCTCCTTTCTCTCTGCCTGTTTTTTGAACCACCTCACTGTGGGTCAAGCACTGAAAACTACGGAACAGAATGTGTGGGTGGAGGCAGAGGAAAAACCCAAACACTTCTTACATCAGGGTTAGCTGCTGTCAGAGCAGCGATGCCTACGTTATCGCTGTGGCACCTCTCCCACAGCCCCCAGAGCCCTAACACCCCTCCGTGACCGAGCTTGCCCACACGCCAGCCCAGGGAGTCCCAACAGACAACCGAAGCCATGCCCCCACCAGCCTGGGTGCCGTGGGACAGCACAGGAGAGTCACACCAACACACCACACCGACACACCACACGGTTCCCCCGCACACGAATGTGTCTGCTAGAATGACTGAGTACACACAACATACGGAGGGCACCCTCAAATCTCACTGAAATCAATTACGCTAAAATAATCACAGAACTCCGGGTCAAACCTGACAGGAGAGGAAATGACAGAGTTCAGTAACCCAGGCAACCCTGACGTATTTCCTTTCTCCATGTTAAGCAACTCGGACCAGAAAGATACAGATGATATTAACTTTTTAGATGCTCAACTTCCGCAGTGTGGGAGGGTCCCAGCTGGTTTGAGCACTTGCAATCCGTATCAGGTCTTGGCTCTGCAACATCTTTGACCATAAGGAAGCATGACCTGAAGGAAGAG